>JACXGI010000141.1:110163-183013 GCA_016801175.1 Esox masquinongy | reverse complement strand
TAGCGCTCCACCTCCCCCACAAGTTCCGGCTCCTTCCCCCACAGAGAGGTGACGTTCCACGTCCCCAGAGCCAGCCCCGGCCGCCCGGGTCTGGTCCGTCGAGGCCCCTGGCCTTCACTGCCACCCATATAGCAGCGCACCCGACCAAAGCGGTTCCTCCCATGAGTGGTGGGCCCATAGGATGGAGAGGGGGGTGCCATGTTGCTTTTTCGGGCTATGCCCGACCGGGCTCCGTGGCAAACCCGGCCACCAGGCGCTCGCCTACGAGCCCTCCCTCTGGGCCTGGCTCCAGACGGGGGCCCCGGGCTTCCTCCGGGCAGGGTAACTCCTCCTCTTCCTCGATTGTCCATAGGTTTTTGTTTGAACCATTCTTAGTCTGGCTCCTCCCCTGAGACCACTTTGCCATGGGAAACCCTACCAGGAGCACTAAGGTCCAGACAACACAGCTCTCAGGTTCACAGGAACACACAAAACTCTCCACCACGGTAAGGTGATGGCTCTCAGAGAGGAGGTGAACAATATATATACAATATATAGTGAACAATATATATACAATACATACAGCAACGTATACTGCCATCCAGATGACGTCTTTTTCAGGGAAGGCCTAGCTTATTTCAGCAAGACACTGCCAAACCACATTCTGCACATATCACAACAGCATGGCTTCATAGTAAGAGTCCCGGGTCTAAACTGGCCTGCCTGCTGTTCAGACCTGTTCCCCGTTGAAAACGTTTGGTGCATTATGAAACAACAAATACAGCAAAGTAGACCCTGAACTGTTGAGCAGCTGGAATCATATATCAAGCTAGAATGCGACAACAATCCACTTTCAAAACTACAGCAATTGTTCTCCTCAGTTCCCAAACGCTTACAGATTGTTCTTAAAAGAAGAGGTGATGCGACACAGTGGTAAAGATGCCCCTGTCCAGTGGTAAAGATGCCCCTGTCCAGTGATAAAGATGCCCCTGTCCCAATTTATTTGATACTTGTTGCTGACATCAAATTTAAAATGTGCCTATATTGTTCAACGACTACAAAAACATCTCAGTTTCAACATCTGATATTTTGTCTTGGCGCTCCATTCTATTGCACTTTTAAGGTTACCGTTTAGTATTACCAGTGTCAGATCAGCAACTGGATCATTCTCCATTTAACACTAATTCAATATTATTGTCTTATTCAGCTAGGAGTCTTCATGTGCTACTTAAACTAGCCATGTCGGAATGAATCAATACAGGAACTTATTGCAATATTACATTTGCATATTTTCATATTGTCACTGGAGGTCTCCCTTTGTCTTGACAGGTTAACAGTACAGTAGCTAGTGCTTGTTGACTAAATCTGTGCTAAAATGCAAGTGTTTCTAAACCTATATCATATTCTCTGTAATCTTTATAAATGTTTTTAAATGGTGCACTTAAAATATTGTTTCTCTGTGGCAGAGTAAGCAATAGGTTCAGAACATAGAAACAAATCAAAAAATTTGCAGTATTGAATAATGATATATTAACAATCCTGACACATACTATCTTATGAAAATCGGGCGGTTACATACTAATCCAAATGATTTTGGATTTACCTTCTACGAGATGATTGACCTGAAACCTCTCTGTGTGAAGAACTCAAACTGGCTTGTGGAAAAGCAAAAGAAACGGTGTTCACATTAATGTGCTTTATGATTTCCCAGGGTTGTTGAATGAAGGAAATATTATAGGTGAAAATAGTGGCATGTAGACTCTCCCAAAAACTCTGCAGTCCTACCAAACACAATTAAAACAAAACAAACTGCCTGGATTCATAAAGCTGTGTAAATCTACACATGCACTGATAATGGAAACCCAATTTAAAAAAATCCCTCATAGAAAATAAGTTTAAAATAATTTATGCTATTAAAATACAAAACAAAAACTACAGTTTGCTTATGTGGTAAAAATAAGTACAAGCTAACCCTAACCCCATTTCCAAGCAATTCAAAGTACATGATTCCACTGTCCGCCAAATAATTTACAAATGGAGAAAAGTCCAGACCAATGGCAATCTACATAGGACAGGTTGTCCCACCAAATTCAGGCCAAGAGCTGATTAAAAGATGCTCATAGAGGTATTTAAGAACTCCAGGGTAACATAAACGGATCCACAGGCCTCTCTTGCCACAATGAATGTCGAGGTACATTAGTCAATTGTCAGAAAGAGACTGCAATGTTTACCTACACAGAAGGACAGTAAGGAAAATGCCTCTTGTTTCAAGAAAGAACTTCAAGACACAACACCTGGATAAAGTCCAAAACTACTGGAACAGTGTGCTCTGGACAGATTAGTCAAAGGTGGAGTTGTTTGGCTTCAATGCCAGACAACATATTTGACGAAAACAAAACACTGTTGAAAAGAACCATTGAAATACAGCCACTAGAACTTCATACTAACTGTAAAGAATGGAGGCAGGGGCTTTATGGATTAGGGCTATTTTGCCATCATTGAGTGAACCATGAATTCCATATTGTACACAAGAATAATTGAGGAGAATGTGAGGCCATCTGTCAAAAATCTGAAGCTGAACCAAACATGGATCTTGCAACAGGAAAATGATCCAAATCACACAAACAAAGCTACAACAGGATGGTTCAGAATGAAGAAATTATGGGTTATGAAATGGCCATGTCAGCCCAGATCTCAATCATGTTGAAATGCTGTGGGGGGACTTGAAGTGGACTGTGCATACAAGAATGCCATCGAACATCACACAGTTGAAGCTGTACTGTAAAGAATACTGTAGTGGGCAAAAATTCCTTACAGTCAATGTAGGAGTCTGATAGAAATCCACAAGAATCTGCTACATGAAGTTATTTCAGCCAAAGGGGACAATACCTGCTATTAAAGGCAGGAATGTACTTTCTTTTTATCCACTATGAATATGCATTTCTCGTGATTTTTTTATGAATAAAGGATTGCAAGGGATCGTTCAGTGTAATTTTGTTACATATTAAATATCCATATGTTCAAATGTATGAAAAAGATCACTTATCAAGAGGTGTACATACTTAATCACATGACTGTACCTTTCACTAGAAACCACGTCAACAGCTTCCACTGACCTAGATTCACACGCTACAATAACAGCAGAGGATATTGTAGAATTAAGTACAAGCTGAGCAATTCTAGTGGAGCAGAATGCTCAGCCGGGGGTGAGGGGTGGTGTTCTCTTAGAGTAAATCTCTTTTGTGACACTTTCTGTGTGTCACCGATCTGTTCACTGATTTACGGACAATAACAGGGTTCAGGCAAGGTTTTTGAAGTGCTTACAATGCTTGAATTTGGGTCTCAAAAATGTCAGTACTGGAATCACCCATTTTTGGAGAAAGTGATGAAAACTCATTGAAATGAAATTATTCTTATATTTTATATCTTATTATATCTTATATCTTATTATGTCTTATATCTGAGAGAAAAATGTCACCCCTTCTTCTAAGTCTCAAAATTGTTCAATCGCTGGAGCTTTTTGGCTGAGTGTGACTTTACCGTGCAAGCTGCTTTTCCTCAGAAACACTCACCAGTGTGCAAATACTGTGCTCTCCCTCCCTCACAGCAGCGATTTAGTTACAAATGCTCGATAGAAGTTATCCATTAATCTTTAATGGCCCTGGCGAGGTGAGCGTTAACTGTGAGCAAACTGTGCCATTATTGTGTTAACGCTCACAGTTATTATTGTGCGTACAAGATTATAGAGCATGTGAATTATCTTCAGACATTCAACTATACTGCATGGGTTGTCTGTGTTTACCTACCAATATCTAGCTCATCTACAATTATCTTTGAAACATACCAAATATTTCTTAGCCAGCTAGCTGTCTGTCTTCATTCTGAAAATATTAGTGAGTCAACTTGACTACCTCACATTTCATGACTATTTCTTTTACTTAAAAAAAGGAATACATCCAAGCCATATATAAAGAACAACACTTGGTTTTTTTAGTTATAAAGTAGCCAACAGTTTTCATTTAAATCAGAGTTCCTAAAAGTGTTTCAGTAAGCTAGGCTCAAAATCAAAGCAGGTAAGGCAGCAAGCAATTCCTTTCAATATTGAGGCCAAAAAATTACTAATATTTTAAACAACACTTAGTTGGCATAGGGGATTGCGTTGCATGGGGAATTCCTCTAATTATTTTTCTGCAAAGACCCACTGAAATTTCTTGACCATACGTGATTACAACGCACTGCAGTAAACATGCACTTTTCATATTGGCATTAAAATGTAAATAATCAGTTAAACTTTCCACACTAATTATTGTTTTTACCTAGATATAGAGGTAACACTGCACAAAACTACTATATTCTGCCAATGTATCGGCTCATTTAAGCAGAGTTGCACACATAGTCGTGAGAAAAATAGATTTGGTTTCTAATTGTATGCGCTATGATGCCGCTGACAGTGTTGATGCTCTCTACCGTTTCCACTTTCTGGTCCTTGCTAAGATCACATTTATTTTCACTCAAGCCTGTAAAATTATCATTGTAAATCACTTCTAGCTATTGCAGCATGTATGATTGAGACACGTTTTGAATTGTTGTTTTTTCTGATGCAGCTCTGTATCGAATTGGAATATCTTTATTAATTCCAAGGAAATGAATAGTTCAATGGGTGTAAAAGAAATCAAAGAAGTAAAATAAAAAAAAGAAAAGAGAACTTCAGTACATGAATGTGAATACACGCAGCGGCGGTTTCAGCTATAGGCAACATGGGCAGCCGCCCAGGGCGGCAACTTGTCAGGGCGGCACGAGGCGACCGCACAAAAAAAGTTGTAATGGTGACATTTGCGTGATCGGTTTTCTACCGCTTGTTTGCACGTCACGTAAATTATATCACGTCACTCTTGGTTGACAGTGTTGGGGGATGGGTAATGTATTGATGCTCGAGTGCCAAATTAACACAAATGGATAAGAAAATGTGTAAGCCATCAGGTGCCCAGTAGGAAAAAGAGGAAAGAAGAGGAGAAACGTGCAAAAGACAAAGGTATGCAGCTATGTCATCTCTTCATGAGTATAATATTGAGCATGTAATGAAATAGGCTAGTATAACATTAATGTTTGTTAGCCTTTGATGCTTACGCTATTACACATTGGGCCAGTGGTGGACTCAGGCTGTCTGAGGGGCGGGGGCGAAAAAAAATTAAAAGGGCACCAGCTGCGTATGGTGGGGCACCGATGCACAGAAATTTATGTTGAAATAGTTCCAAACCCTGATTAAGATTTAAACTGAGAAGTTGGAAGTTTACATACATTTAGGTTGAAGTCATTGAAACTCATTTTTCAACCACTCCACAGATTTCATGTTAACAAACTATAGTTTTGGCAAGTCGGTTAGGACATCTAATTTGTGCATGACACGTAATTTTTGCAACAGTTGTTTACAGACAGATTATTTCACGTATAATTCACTATATCACAATTCCAGTTCAATTCAGAAGTTTACTTACACTGTGTTGACTGTGCCGTAGGCTAATTGACATAATTTGAGTCAATTGGAGGTGTACCTTTGGATGTATTACAAGGCCTACCTTCAAACTCAGTGCCTCTTTGCTTGACACCATGAGAAAATCAAAAGAAATCAAACAAGACCTCAGAAAAGAAATTGTTGACCTCCCCAAGTCTGGTTCATCCTTGGAAGCAATTTTCAAACGCCTGAAGGTACCTCGTTCATCTGTACAAACAATAGTACGCAAATATAAACACCATGGGACCGTGTAGCCGTCATACTGCTCGGGAAGGAGACGCATTCTGTCTCCTAATGATGAACGTACTTTGGTGCGAAAAGTGCAAATCAATCCTAAAAGAACAGCAAAGGATCTTGTGAAGATGCTGGAAGAAACAGGAACAAAAGTATCTATATGCACAGTAAAACGAGTCTTATATCAACATTACCTGAAAGGCCGCTCAGCATGGAAGAAGCCATTGCTCCAAAACCGCCATAAAAAAGCCAGACTGTGGGTTGCAACCGCACACGGGGACAAAGATTGTACTTTTTGGAGAAATGTCCTCTGGTCTGATGTAACTAAAATTGAACTGTTTGGCCATAATCACCATCGTTATGTTTGGAGGAAAAAGGGGTGGCTTGCAAGCCTAAGATCACCATCCCAACCGTGAAGCACGGGGGTGGCAGCATCACGTTGTGGGGGTGCTTTACTGCAGGAGGGACTGGTACACTTCACAAAAAAGATGGCATCATGAGTAAGGAAAATTATGTGGATAATTTGAAGCAACATCTCAAGACATCAGTCAGGAGGTTAAAGCTTGCTCGTAAATAGGTCTTCCAAATGGACAATGGCCCCAAGCATACGTCCAAAGTTATGGCAATATGGCTTAAGGAAAACAAAGTCAACATTTTTGGGCAGAACTGAAAAAGCGTGTGCGAGCAAGGAGTCCTAAAACCCTGACTTGGTTACACCAGTTCTGTCAGGAGGAATAGGCCAATAATCATAACTTATTGTGGGTAGCTTCCAGAAGGCTACCCGAAAAGTTTGATCCAAGTTAAACAATTTAAAAGCAATGCTACCAAATACTAATTGAGTGTATGTAGACTTCTAACCCACTGGGAATGGGATGAAATAAAATATACAATGAAATAAATCATTCTTTCAACTATTATTCTAACATTTCACATTCTTAAAATAGAGTGGTAATCCTACTGACCTAAGACAGGTAATTTTACTAGGATTAAATGTCAGCAATTGAACAACTGAGTTTAAATGTATTTGGTATATATAAACCTCCGACTTGAACTGAATATTGAGGAGCAGTGTCAGGGTAGGGAGATAGTCAGTGTGGTGAAATCAGAGTAGATAAAAGTTAAAGATATTACTACACTTTCTGCTTGATTTGAGTTGGATCAAGTCCACCAGTTAGCATAGAAATGGCTGTGTAAGCTACCTAGCAAGGCATCCTCTAACACAGTGGTTCCCAACTACGGTCCTCAAGCACTCCCAACAATACACATTTTCATTGTAGCCCCAGCCAAGCACAGCTGATTCAACTTGTCAACTAATTATCAGGCTCTCATTGAGTTGAATTGGGTGTGCTTGTCCAGGGCTACAACAAAAATGTGTGCTGTTGGGGGTACTCGAGGACCGGAGTTGGGAACCACTGCTCTAACATATTGTATAACATGGTATACAGCTGAAAAACCAAAACAAACCAGAAAATGCAGTCTACATACATCAGTAATGCATCTTAAGAAATCTTTCCGTTGGTTTAAATGTAATACATATTGCTATGTAACTAACCTCATATGCTGTAGTGGGATGTGAAGGTTACAGTTCAGACTGCACTGAACCAACTGACACCTGAATATTCTAAAGGGGGTGTGGCTGTGTGTGTGTGTGAGGATTGTGCCAAAAATAAAGGGGTACTCCACCCAAGAGATGATTCTACCTCATTTCCACTCTCTTTTGGAACCAATAAATTCATCCGGACAGTTTTTACATGCTTTCTTCTTTCTAATATAAGTTTAACTTCTCAATGCTAACTTTCTAACTTCTATATGCTAAAGATTCTAAAAACTGTCAGGATGAGTTTATTGGCTCCAAACAGAAATGAAATTGAGGTAGAATCATGCTGCCTCAAAACTGTTTTTTAAAAGGGTATATAAAAACAGGGGGTACCAGGAGGGCATTTTCCACCATAGAGACATCCCATGAGGGCACATTGTCTTGCATGTAGGATGACGTAGAGACCAACAAATTTTGTAGCATGTAGGGCAGTCTACATGGCACTGCATCACATTATCTCCATTAGAAGGGCACCCACAAGGACACTTAATCACATTACCTCACACATAGGGGCACCCATTAGTGCACTGCATCACATTTTCTCCACTGTTAGGGCACCCAGAGAGCACTTCATCACGTTTTCTCCACTGGAAGGGCACCCAGGGGGCACTTCATCACGTTTTCTCCACTGGAAGGGCACCCAGGGGGCACTTCATCACGTTTTCTTCACTGGAAGGGCACCCAGGAGGCATTTATTCATGTTTTTTTTTTTAACCTAACTAGCACATTATTGATTTGGTTAACTTTCATTGAGACAACGTTTTTCTGTGATTTTATTGGCTAGGTCCTGAGCTCAGTTAGGGGAATTTCCAATGCTGTAGGCTAACTTAGAAGTCATCTATATTATGCTGATATTTTGTGTATTTTGTGATATATTGACTTTTTGGGGGTATCTTCTGCCTAGAATTAGCCAAGGAGGTTGTATGGTTCATTTGGTTCCTATTCTGAAAGTTTCATAAATTGTGCTTAATTACATGTATATTTAATTGTGCAACAAATGTATTTAGGGTGACAAACTTGTATACTGTTTTTCAAGGTGAAATCAGGAGCACTTCTGAAAGATTTTTAAGCACCCTCTGACACTGGCCAGGATGAGGAGCCATCTAGTTTTAGTTTTAATTGTGTATTTTTGTTAGCAATAGGGCAAACATTTTATTCTCTTTTTTATTTGTATTTACATACCACCAGTTGTTTCTATTTGTCCTTTAAGTCCTGTTCGTTGCGAGGTGGGGCTTCCATGGATCGGACCTGTTTGTCTAGCGCATCCCACAGATGCTCGATTGGATTGAGATCTGGGGAATTTGGAGGCCAAGTCAACAACTTGAACTCATTGTTGTGTTCCTCAAACCATTCCTGAACCATTTTTGCTTTGTGGCGAGACGAATTATCCTGCTGAAAGAATCAGGGAATACTGTTGCCATGAAAGGGTGCACGTGGTCTGCAATAATTCTTAGGTAGGTGGTACGTGTCAAAGGAACATCCACATGAATGGCAGGACCCAAGGTTTCCCAGAAGAACATTGCCCAAAGCATCACACTGCCTCCGCTGGCTTGCCTTCTTCCCATAGTGCATCCACGTGCCATGTGTTCTCCAGGTAAGCAACGCACACGCACCCGGCCATCCACGTGATGTAAAATGAAACGTAATTCATCAGACCAGGCCACCTTCTTACATTGCTTCGTGGTCCAGTTCTGATGCTCACGTGCCCATTGTAGGTGCTTTCGGCAGTGGACAGGGGTCAGCATGGGCACCCTGACTGGTCTGCGGCTACGCAGCCCCATACACAACAAACTGCAATGCAGTGTGTTCTGACACCTTTCTATCAGTACCAGCATTAACTTTTTCAGTAATTTGAGCTACAGTAGCTCGTCTGTTGGATCGGAACACACGGGCCAGCCTTTGCTCCCCACGTGCATCAGTGTGCTTTTGCTGCCCATGAACCTGTTGCCGGTTCACCGCTTTTCCTTCCTTGGACCACTTTTGATAGGTACTGACCACTGCAGACTGGGAACACCCAACAAGGGCTGCATTTTTAGAGATGCTCTGACCCAGGTGTTTAGCCATCACAATTTGGCCCTTATCAAAGTCGCTCAGATCTATACGTTTGCTAATTTTTGCTACTTCTAACACAAACTTTGAGGTCAGAATGTTCACTTGCTGCCTAATATATCCCACCCACTGACAGGTGCCATGATAAGATTATCAGTGTTATTCACTTCACCTGTCAGTGGACAATGTTATGGCTGGTCGGTGTATTTTTATATGGGGGGGGCAAGGAACTATACAAGCTAGAATCGCTACTGAATACACAGGCTAGTTTACTTTCTAGATTGTTGTACAGAGATAATGCTTGACATATAGTATGGTGTTTATTTATATATATATATATATATATATATATATATACAGTATCTCACAAAAGAGAGTATACCCCTCACATTTTTGCAAATATTTGATTATATCTTTTCATGTGTCAACACTGAAGAAATGACACTTTGATACAATGTAAAGTAGTGAGTGTACAGCTTGTATAACAGTGTAAATTTGCCGTCCCCTCAAAATAACTCAACACACAGTCATTAATGTCCAAACCGCTGGCAATGTGAGTACACCCCTAAGTGAAAATGTCCAAATTGGGCCCAATTAGCCATTTTCCCTCCCTGGTGTCATGTGACTCGTTAGTGTTACAAGGTCTCAGGTGTGAATGGGGAGCAGGTGTGTTAAATTTGGTGTCATCGCTCTCACACTCCCTCATACTGGTCACTGGAAGTTCAACATGGCACCTCATGGCAAAGAACTCTCTGAGGATGTGAAAAAAAGAATTGTTGCTCTACATAAAGATGGCCTAGGCTATAAGAAGATTGCCAAGACCCTGAAACAGAGCAGCAGCACGGTGGCCAAGAACATACAGCGGTTTAACAGGACAGGTTCCACTCAGAACAGGCCTCGCCATGGTCGACCAAAGAAGTTGAGTGCACGTGCTCAGCGTCATATCCAGAGGTTGTCTTTGGGAAATATGACATATGAGTGCTGCCAGCATTGCTGCAGAGGTTGAAGGGGTGGGGGGTCAGCCTGTCAGTGCTCAGACCATACGCCACACACTGCATCAAATTGGTCTGCATGGCTGTCATCCCAGAAGGAAGCCTCTTCTAAAGATGATGCACAAGAAAGCCCGCAAACAGTTTGCTGAAGACAAGCAGACTAAGCACATGGATTACTGGAACCATGTCCTGTGGTCTGATGAGACCAAGATAAACTTATTTGGTTCAGATGGTGTCAAGCATGTGGCGGCAACCAGGTGAGGAGTACAAAGACAAGTGTGTCTTGCCTACAGTCAAGCATGGTGGTGGGAGTGTCATGGTCTGGGGCTGCATGAGTGCTGCCGGCACTGGGGAGCTACAGTTCATTGAGGGAACCATGAATGCCAACATGTACTGTGACATACTGAAGCAGAGCTTGATCCCCTCCCTTCGGAGACTGGGCCGCAGGGCAGTATTCCAACATGATAACAACCCCAAACACACCTCCAAGATGACCACTGCCTTGCTAAAGAAGCTGAGGGTAAAGGTGATGGACTGGCCAAGCATGTCTCCAGACCTAAACCCTATTGAGCATCTGTGGGGCATCCTCAAACGGAAGGTGGAGAAGCGCAAGGTCTCTAACATCCACTGCTCCGTGATGTCATCATGGAGGAGTGGAAGAGGACTCCAGTGGCAACCTGTGAAGCTCTGGTGAACTCCATGCCCAAGAGGGTTAAGGCAGTGCTGGAAAATGATGCTGGCCACACAAAATATTGACACTTTGGGCCCAATTTGGACATTTTCACTTAGGGGTGTACTCACTTTTGTTGCCAGTGGTTTAGACATTAATGGCTGTGTGTTGTGTTATTTTGAGGGGACAGCAAATTTACGCTGTTATACAAGCTGTACACTCACTACTTTACATTGTAGTAAAGTCTCATTTCTTCAGTGTTGTCACATGAACAGATATAATCAAATATTTACAAAAATGTGAGGGGTGTACTCAATTTTGTGAGATACTATATATACAGCTCCGGGAAAAATTAAGAGACCACTGCACCTTTTTCTTTTCTTTCCAAAAAAGTTGAAAAGGAAAGTTTTGAGTGAGGAACAGAAGCGTTCAATTTTCAGTTGTCTCTTAATTTTAACCCTTCTGTTCCTCACTCAAAACCTTCCTATTCAAATTTTTTGGAAAGGAAAGAAAAAGGTGCAGTGGTCTCTTAATTTTTTCTGGAGCTTTATATATATATCAGTATCCTGTGACAATATTTGGTTTAGTTGAACTCACTGAAAAGGAAGAAAATGGTGCTTAAAGTACTTCTGATTTGGTCAGGTTTGTATGAACTCTGCATGTCTTGTTGTTTGCTTACTTTATATAGGACCGGTATGTAGTTCGTCCTCCCAATAGGAACTCGAATCGATCCAATTACTTTGATTGGCAGAAGTAAGGGTCAGTGAGATTATGGGACGGGGAGGAGGAGTTGAAGGTTGCACTGAACATATCAAACAAGTATGTAGTCTTTCCAGACATTTCTATTTTGACCTCACTGTCTAAATGTCGATTAAACCGGTGTAACTTTCTGTGTCAGTCCTGCTCTTTATATGCTATTGACATCTGTACTCCCCACCTGCTTGAAGATCACCAGCACAGTTGAAGTGGCCAAGTAAAACAAAGTCAACACGTCCTAATAAACATTACCCCGTCACACTCACCTCTGTCATCACAAAGTACTTTGCGAGACTTGTCGTGGCCAACATCAAAAGCAGTCCAATAGGATGACTGAAAACACTCAAACATGACTACCGCCACGACAGGTCAGCAGAGGATAACGTTTTCATCGCTCTTCACCCAGCTGAAACACACATTAAGACAAAAACTTATATGCTGTTCATTATATACTATAGTTCAGCGTTAAAGACAATTTCTTCCCCAGCAAGCTCGTTACCGAACTCGGAGCACTGGGTGCTGCGGCACCATGCTGCGCAATAGAATATTGGACTTTGTCGGGCAGACCTCAGGCTGTGAGGATTGGCAACAACACCTCCTTGTCACCGACTCTTAACACTCAGGTCCCCCAGCGGTGTGTCCTCAGCCCTGTGCGTCACTCTCTGTTCACCCAATTCACAGCGTGACTGTGCATGAAACCGACTCCATCAACAGGGTAGCCAACAGCCATGAGTCAGCCTACAGGAAGCAGGTCAGCGACCTGGCATCGTGGTGCCAGGGCACCAACCTTTCCCTCGATAGCCAAGCAAAGGAGGTCATTGTTGACTTCAGGAAGCAAGGGAGGGAACATGTCCTGAACCATATTGACAGAATGAGAGTAGAGTCAACAAATTTCTAATTCTTCAGCTTTCAGATAACCGAGAATAGTGCCGTACTATCAACACCAATACTGTTGTCAATGTCAATGTTTCGCTTGCAATCCTGGGTCCTTTCCAAATGCTAGTGACACACCATTGAGGCAATCTTAACAGGCTGCATTTTGGCCTGGTGGGAGAATGGCTCCACACTTTGCAACTAAGGCCGATAGCAGGAAATTTAGATGGCCTAGAACAACTGATTGAAACACTAACAGTGTCAACAGCTAGGCTAACTGACTATCCATTTCACAAATGTAACAAAGTTGGGCCAATCTCCCACACTGGGCCAATCTCCCAAACATCCAGGACATCTATAATAAAGCAGTCCCTGACAAAGACCTGGAGCTGAAGGAAGGACACAACCCCACTCATATACAACCCCACTCATGCACAACCCCATTTATTTACTGTTCATTTGAACTGTTCATTTGCTTACAGTCAGACTCAGCCGGAGCATAAGATCTCATACCCAGTTTCAGATACAGCGTCTAATCGCAATCCTTTAGACTGGTTAATACTTGAACTGAACTGACACACACATACACACAGATTTACATTCTTGCCATGTGCACACTTCAAAACGGCATCTTTCTGTCTACTTTTTACTATTAAATAATTGTCAGATTTTTACTGTTACTGCTGCACCAATGAAACACTTCCAATACTGTAGATGACACTTCAGGTTTGAACTCTTCTCTTTATTCATATTACTATGTGTATTAGGATTGTGTTCTAAATTTGTTGCGTTGTGAGGGAACAACTAAGTATTTAGTTGAATGGTCCTTGTTTGTTCTGTTCATGACAATGAAAAAAACTTGAAACATGACATCTTTGTGGGATTATGCAAGTATAGACATCTTGTTGGCATCTCTCAACCTCAAGGGGCACCCCATGTGGTTTGCAGCAAATTTCCACCACTCACTACGCCTTCACAGAACCTCAGATGTCCCAGTCGCTTAGAACTGCAAGCCTTGCTGATCCAATCAACACCAATAAAGAAGCAACGGTATATAGAGATCTGGAACAGAGCAAAGGGAGACAATTTGGGGGAAGTAAAGAGGAGCTAACGTAACTCCATCTTGTCTTTTCTTTCTGCCTTTCCGGCCTTGTCTTTGTGACTCTCGAGTTTCCTCTTTCTTCACTTGTCTGCCCCCTGGAGTAAGGTGCTGTCTTGCGCAACGTGTCGGCCTGATGAATTGAAGGGCTGACCGTACTACAGAGGGGCCTAGGCAGCTGGCAGAGCACACAACACGCAGGGGGTTAAATTACCACCATTGATTGTGCTGCTTCGACGTTCTCACAAAGGCCATGATCACTCATCTGGTGAAAAGAGGATTAACGGGCCGTTTGTATCTTGTTACGTTAATAAAGATTTTTCTCTCTGGTTTAATGTGTTAACTGTTTTTCTTCTTGCCTAATTTGTAATCGCCGTTCATATGAACATGGTTCTCTACCTGGTTGAGCGGGGGTTTGGGGTGGGACGGGGTTGCGCCCGCTTATGTGCATGTTTGTTTTCGCTACACACGTTTAGGTGGGAAGTTTGAAGGAGTACAATCACGGTTGTGCTCCTTTGAGAATATGGTTCAAGACAGTATGAGTGGCTGTCTGGGTGTTCAAGAAAGCCTTTTGATTCATGCACTGTACTGTTCAATAGAACAGTTAGCATTTCAATCAGTCACATCACTTTCTCTGAGACCTTGAAGTAGTTGTTTCACTTGCTTAGCAAGGGCCAGGAGCTTCACTGGTTTAAGCCCTGGGTGGGGCGGTTGGAGCGAATCAGTTACACTAGGTAGCTAACTATAGAAATCTGTAGTTCTATATTTTAAGCTTCGCATTTAACTGTGCTGGTATAAATGTTGTGAAACAATACATTCCACTATTTAAAGAGCTCTGCGCTATTACTGCAGATATATTTTGGACATTTTCTCTTTTTTTTGTGCAGATCAGTCTTATCAATCAAGTCAGTGGTGAATACTGTCATTATTAGCATCATTTCTGCACCCCCTCTTTTTTCCCTTTTTTTTCTTTTACTAATGCATCATTTCATACTCAGTCACACTCAAACTCACACAAAAAAGACACAAAATACAGACAGACAAACACAATACTATGTAAGTGGTGCATCGTCCCTTGCTTTTATATCCGGGGGATATTAGGGTCCATACTCCAGGAAAACCACAAAAACAATCAGCACGTGGGTTGGTGCACAAGTCTCGAGTGAGACTGTAACAATATGTGCAGTTTGGAATCCAGTGCATTTGTCAGTGTGACACTCGACAACCTCCTCGGACCTGGAAAGCACCACATGTTCTTGGTCTAGTCATTGTGCTATTTGTTCAGCACATATCCTGTTTCTGGGTTACGTACACACGTACCTCGGGTATGTATATTGTGGATTGTGATCAGATGCATGACTGTGCCAGTCTTGGTTGTCCCAATAACACAGTTGGGATCTTACCCGTCATTGGCTAACCAGTTGTCTTCACTGGCCACACTTCAGGTCACATATGGACATCTTATTTTGTAATGATATTTCTTTAAAAAAATCCTAGAAATAGCCCCTTTACGATATTACTATGATGCCTGTCATTGTGAGAAAACTATTATAAATTCTCAAAACAAAATATCTTTATATAGACCTGTGAAGAAGGCAGGCTTTCATGTCATTGTATACTAGGATCAGACTACAATGAAGACAATGTCATAATTGGTGTTTGGAAAAATAACACATTTTCAGTGTTAATATTTGTAGATGCTATGTTGATGTATTTTCTATTGTCCAGTCTTAATTAACTATTTTGGAACATGCAGTACATTAGGCCATCCCCACAGATCTGAATTAAAATGCCATTAAACAACGAATTTCGAAAAATGTAATCTATTTTTGGTTTATAGCAAGGGTTCATTAGTCTCTTCTATCGGCCACTGGAGTTTTTTTTTGTGAGATTGTTAATTTGCCTGTGCGATTGCTCACTGAATGTGATGATTTACCCAGATTTTTCTCTAACCACTAGAATCATAGATTCCAATATGACTCTAATGACTACTGTTCTTAACCAAGCACCAAGGAAAGCACAAATTACAGCATTCAGTCTGTCAGGTAACTGTGCACGGGTAGGATACATCATTCATTAACTCCATTGGAAATCTGGCAACATGCTGGTTTCATTATGATCTGATGATTTGTCTATATTTTATGAAAGAATACAATGCTCAGGCAGTATACATACCTAAAGAGACTTATTCTCTTCATGGTCTCTTTTGGTTGAACAAGGAAATCTGTTATTTTATAGTCTTGTGTAGCATTTGTATTTTAATGAGACAATGTGACATTAATAATCATCAAACAGATTGTCAAGGTCACTTCTTTTTGAATCAGCAGAATAACTACAATGTATTTTTACTAATTGGCCTATTATGTCCTTCTGGTGTTGTCAAGCCGTTACATAATGCAAGTAAACATGTTAAATGATTATATTGTATGTACAGTATTTTTTTATATACAGTGAAATTAATTAATAAATTAAAATGCGACCTGAAACATAAAATACATTTTGGGTCAACTAAATTGATTTATTATAAAATGTTGTCACATTCATTGAAATGCAGAGCACACTATGCTTCTGTCGTGATTGTCAGGCTGTGTATGGCTTTATTCGTTTTCGTTTTTTATCATGTGTCAGCAGTGACATGTCTAATAAAGGCTACAACACCATGTGAAATGGACCTGTCATTACTTTTGCTGGGATGTGATGTTACAGGTTTTTTTCTGGCAGATTTTCTACAATTTATAGACCCATCAAATGTTTTTATTCTATGTACAGTATGATATGTTCGGTATGTTCTGATGCTTGATGTGTTCTGTCACAAAATTATGTGAATTACACAGGATGGTTTTTCACATGTGAGGGGAAAAATGCTTAACCAGTGAGCTCTAAAATGTAAATGAGAAGAGGTGGTGTTAAAAAGTAAACTCAAAATATATAACATGTTGATAATATTCAGTGCAGTCCATAAGTATTTGAAATAAGACAAAAGGTATGTTGTTTTGGCTGTGTACTCCATTATGTTGAAATGAAACAGTGACTAAAATTCAGATTTTCAGCTTTGATGTGATCGCATTTGCATCCATAAACCATGAACCGTGAAGGAATAACAGCCCTTTTTATACATTGCCCCAACCATTTTGGGAAACTTAATGCAATTGGACAAATAAAATCAATCTTTTATTAAGTAAAGTTTTCATCTTGCATTTGATGACTGCTTGAAGTTTCTGGCCCATGGACATAACCAGAAACAGTACTGCAGGGTATCTTCGCAGGGTATCTTCTTGTACTGCAGCCATGTTCAGTTCCTGTTTGTTTTAGGGCATTTTTGCCTTTTGTCTTGTCTTCAGCAGGTGAAACAGAGGTTCAGGTCAGCTCACTTGGATTCAGGTTGGGTTATTCATATTCCAGAACATTCCACTTTTTCAATCGATCAAATTAATTTTATAAAGCCCTTTTTACATCAACATGTGTGATAAATTGCTCTTACAGATACCCAGCCTGAAACCACAAAAAGCATGCAACAACGGAGTTGATGCTCAGTGGCTAGGAAAAACTCTGTAGTAGGGTTGAAACTTTGGAAGAAACTTAGAGAAATTATTCTCTGAGTTGGCCTGTCCTCTTCTGGCTGTGCTATGTGAAAATGATAAAAGTCCAAGATTCTAATAATTAATAAATGCATGCGGGCTGTGCCCAGCCGACTCTATAAACAGAATCCAAGTCTGCATGACTAGGTGGACAGAAACAGGTACAATCAGGTGGGGTGAGGGCAGTGGCATCTGGAATTGTGAGGCAACCACTTGATTTGCAACACAACAAGGAGGACTTTGGAAAGGGACAGCTACAAATCATTCTGGCCTGGTACAGTAGTTCTGAGGCATGATCCAAGGGCTCATGTCCTCCTACGTTTAAAAAGAACAGGACACAAGGAAAGTCAGAGAGACCATTCCTTGGATTCACAAGGGGACTGACACTATTCCCCCGTCACAATAATATAGCATCATTTTTCATCCAGAAAAACTCCTGAAAAAACTTTATTTTCTTTAGCATTATGTTTTGGGTCAATGTCTTGTTGCAAAGTAAAGACACAATGGGTTTTGATGTATTTGGTCGTATCTATGCAGACGGTATGCTTCTGTACACTTTAGAATGGATCCTATTATTGCTGTCAGCAGTTATATCATCAATGTGACAAGTGAGAACAAGTGAGCCAGATCCAATACCAGCCACTATGGCCCCTCCACCTTATTTCACAGATACTGTAGGTATAACAGTTCCTTTTTTTCTCCACACTTTTGCTTCAGAATGTGAGGCGGCTTCTTACTGGGCGACATCACTGTGGCGGTTCCAAAGATATGATTGCAGGTGGTTGAATCATTGGTGGACACACCTACTCATTCATGGGTATTTACTTAATTTTTATTATTTTCCACTTTGTAGAATAACAGTCAAGACAACAAAACAATGATATAACTCGTGAAATTATTATGTAGAACCGAAAATGCATTAAAAAAATCAAAATACATTTATATTTTAGATTCTCCAGTGTACCCACCCTTTGCCTTGATGACAGCTTTTGCACACTCTTGGCATTCTCTCAACCAGCTTCATAAGGCAGTCACCTGGAATGCAGCCCACAGTTTTGAAGGAGTTGGCTGCTTTTCCTTTTCTCCAACTCATCCCAAACCATCTCAATTGCATTGAGGTCGGGTGATTGTGGAGGTCAGGGGCCGTATTCACAAAACATCTGAAGGCTAAAAGTAACTCTTAAAAAAATGGGCGTGTCAGTCCTAACTTTAGGACTCCTAAATTTTTGGCCTAAGAGTATTTTGCAAAGTATTTTTGTGCTAAAACCAGCTCCTAAATCTGTGAAAAGTTAGGAGTAGTCAAGAGGACTCCTAAGTCACTAAGACCAAGTCACAAACAATCCTAAAAGGGCTGCTGCCAGCAATCTGCCTCGCAATCAGGTCGACGTTTTAGAAACATTTAATGATTCTGAGCTTTTAAAAAGGTATCTACTTAATCGCGAGGGTATTATGATCATAGTAGAGATAGTCATTGATGCAGTCACTTCACCAACAAACAGAAACAACCCAATAACACCGGAGATAAAGGCTGTGACAACTCTATGGTACTTGGCCACAGGAAAAATGCAGCTATGCACCGCAGATGAGCTTTGTATATCTCAGTCATCTGTCAGTAGAATATTACACCAAACAATAAATGCCCTCTCCAGACCCCATATCGTCCGACAAATCATTTGGCTTCCTCATTCGCCAACTATAAAGAAACAATGCTGACTTCATGGCCATAGCTGGACCACCCGGTGTAGTTGGTGCTATAGATGGGACACATAATTGCACAAATTATTTCACCATCAAAAGATTTCTTTATGAACTGCCAGACATGTAAGAGGCTGGTCAGTATGTCAATCAGTTTAATCAGTGACACTTTGCCTACATTTTTATTTGAATATCTTTATTTCAATATGGCAACATGACACATCCTTCTATGATGAATTCATTGACAGAGACCCCTCCCCTATCAGCCAATCACTGTGGGCACCGTAAGTAGGCTAGTTTGTGGAACACGGCATCATCCATAGCAATGGGGTCAACTCCGCTCTTTCTCCTAGTTTAAGATTACTCCCCATTCCTTAATAAAGTATAAACATCAACATCAAGACTCTCCTGCATGGGCAAATAGCCCTTACACATCCTGTTTTTTTTAAAAATAAATTATAGTCTCAATCAGAGATGGGCAAAGATACATCACAATGTGTTTTAAAATAAGATACCAAATACCTTAATTTTAAGTGCATCAAAATAAACTACTGCATGTTTGTATTTTAAAAATACTAAAAATTATTTTAAAAAGGAGCATGAAATTTGCAAACCTTCCATCTATCGGGCTATTTGATCTATCCCTTCACCAGTATACTGACTCTGTTGATTAAGTAGACAATGTTTGATTGCAACAGCTTTTCTCTGCCTAACGAGTCATGCGATAAATCTGACATATGCAACCAGTTAACAGATCAAATATTAACATATCCCTGTGATCACCCAGAAGAAGGTTAGTTTTAAAGTAACCAACAGTTTACTGTTTAACTAACAGTTTGTAATGACTCATAATTGTATCCTAATTTAGTTATTTGATGTTTGGTAATGAAGGGCCTACTTTGCATCAGCAACACTGACTCAATGACAAACAAGTCATTCATAAGAAGACAACTGATGGAACCTTTATTTTTAGCAACTCGTTTCTAAGTAATTAATCATTTGATTGTTAATCATAAATACACTGCCCAAAAAAATTAAGGGAACACTTAAATCACACATCGAGTCTCGATGAAGGAAATGTATTAAAGATCAAAATCTTTACTCTATTGTGTAATTCGACTTGAACTTGACTTGAAAGTCAATGGAAACCAAAACCACCGACCGACTGAGGGCTGGATTCGGACTCACACTGAAAATCAAAGTAAACAGTTGCAATCACAGGCTGTTCCAGCTTGCGTGAATTTCATCATAAATCATAGCAATGTGACTCAGTAGTGTGAATGGCTCCCACGTCCCTGTATGCACTCTCGACAACGTCTGGGCATGCTCCTGATGAGACCACGGATGGTGTCCTGGGGGATTTCCACCCAGATCTGGATCAAGGCATCAGTGAGCTCCTGGACAGTCTGTGGCGCTACTTGGCAACGTCAGATGCACTGATACATAACAACCCAGAGGTTCTCAATAGGATTCAGGTCTGGGGAACATGAGGGCCAGTCAATGGCATCAATACCTTTGTCATCCAGGAACTGCCTACACACTCTGGCCACATGAGGCCGGGCATTTTCCTGCACCAGCAGGAACCCAGGGCCCACTGCACCAGCATAAGTTCTGACGATGGGTCTGAGGATTTCATCCCAGTACCTAACAGCAGTCAGGGTACTGTTGGCTAGCACGTGGAGGTCTGTGTGACCCTCCAAAAATATGCCTCCCCAGACCATCACTGATGCACCGCCAAACCGGTCATGCTGCAGGCAGCATAACGTTCACCACGGCGTCTCCAGACTCTTTTACATCAGTCACATGTGGTCAGTGTGAACCCACTCTCAGCTGTGAAGAGAATGGGGTGCCATTGGTGGACCTCAATGGACCTTAATGCCAATTGAGGTGCACGGTGCTGGGCTGTGAGCACAAGTCTCACTAGAGGACGTCGGGCCCTCATGACACCCTCATGGAGTTTGTTTCTGACAGTTTGGTCAAAAACATACACATCAGTAGCCCACTGGAAGTCATTTTGTAGGGCTCTGGCAGTGCTCCTCCTGTTCCTCCTCGCACAAAGGAGAAGATACTGGTCCTGCTGCTGGGTTGATGCCCTTCTACGGCCCTGTCCAGCTCTCCTTGTGTAACGGCCCATCTCCTGGTATCTCCTCCATGCTCTTGAGACTGTACTGGGAGACACAGCAAACCTTGCTGCAACGGCACGTATGGATGTGCCATCCTGGAGGAGCTGGACTACCTGTGCAACCTGAATGGGCTGCAGGTACTGCCTCATGATACCAGTAGTGACAAGGACACTAGCAAAATTCAAAACTAGAGAAGAATCAGTCTGGAAGGATAAGGTAAGAGCAATTGTGTGTGGCCACCACCTGCAAAACCATTCCCTTTTTGGGGGTTGTCTTGCTGTTGCATCTCCAGTGCACCTGTTTTCACTTTCATTTGCACCAAAACAGGTGACATTGATTCACATTCGCTTATGCTTCCAAACTAACTGGTATCCCATGAAGTTTAATTTACTTGGTGTTATACTGTGATAATTATGTGTTCCCTTAATTTTTTTGAGCAGTGTATAATAATAAATTGTCAGGCAATCATTCATGTAATGGTATGCAAAATCATGATCATACTAAACAACTACTTCAATTAGGGTACAATCATTTAGCAATCAATTATTTATTTATTATTCATTGGACACCTATTTGGAAGTTGATAACAAACATTTTAGCACTTTGTCAACAATTACTAAATGATAATTATGTTGTGATTTAAAATGTAGCCAGAAACGTAATCAGAATGTAGAAACAGAACTTGTCAAGGTGTATTTACCCAACTCCCACCACTGAATCTATTGAGAGCCACAGACTATAGGTATAGAGGACACAAACATATTAATAATGTTGTAAGAACATTTACATAAACTCCAATAGAGAATACTACAATAGAGAATTTCTACCAAAAACAGTCAAACGTATGTGTGAGTGTGGGTGAGAGAGTAAGCGTGTGATTGAGTGAGTGTTAATGACAAGTTACACCACATTGTGGCATTAAAATGTAATGTTGTGCAACACTGAAACGCTTTATTTATTTTTTTCGTGCTCAACCGACAAAACTATAGGCTGAAAGTAGCAAGCTAATGTTAACTGTGATGGCTGCTACTCGGGTCAAATAGTAAGCTAGAACATTACGTAAATTGGTAAATGATTTTGCTTAGGCTACTGAAATGAACACCAAAACTTAACATGAACTGGAAAAAATTTGCAGCAATTCATGCTAAAAATTGGTGGAAATCTGGCAACCTACACATTTCTCACCTTGACGTTCTTCTTTGGGTATGGACCAATTTTCTGCTCTGATCTCAACAAGTCTGGGCAAATTACTGAGTAGGCACCAATCAGATGCAGCATTTTTATGATGTCATCATGTAGACTTCTCTTAAAGTATTTTACAGTGTTTTTAAACTACAAAACACTAATGTGTTTTGATAGTAAATTTGAAGCCATTTTCTTCAAACCTATCAAATACACATTACAAAATCCTATTTTGTATTTGAAATACGTATTTGAAATACATGTATCATAAATACTGGCCATCCCTGGTCCCAATAAGCACAAACCATTAGATGGTGTATCGCTCCAGAAGGCTTTGGTAGCGATGCTAGTTGAGTGCGCCAAAAATTGTAAATAAATCACAGTGTCACCTCCTAAGTACCCTCACACCTTCACACCTCCTCCTCCATGCTTCACAGTGGGAACCACAAATGCGGATATTATCTGTTCACCCACTTTGCTTCTCATAAAGACACGACAATTGGAACCAAAAATCTCAGATTTGGAGTCATCAGACCAAAGGGCAGAGTTCTGCTGGTCTTATGTCGATTTCTTGTGTCCCGGCCAAAACAAGTCACTTTTTGTCAATAGTGATCTTCAGTAGTGGTTTCTTTGTAGCAATTCAACCATGAAGACCCGACTGACACAGTCTCCTCTGAACAGTTGATGTTGAGATGTCTCTTTTACTTGAACTCTTAAAAGCATTTATTTGGACTGTGATCTAATTGACGATTTCAGAGGCTGGGAACTCTAATGGACTTATCCTCTGAAGCAGAGAACACTGTGGGTCTTCCTTTCCTGTGGCGGTCCTCATGAGAACCAGTTTCATCATAGTGCTCAAAGGTTTTTGCGACTCTATTTGAATAAACTTTAAAAGTAAATTACAGAAATGTTTAAGATTGATTGACCTTCATGACTTAAAGTCATGATGGACTGTTGTTTCTCTTTGCCTATTTGAGCTATTCTCACCAAAGGATGGACTTCTACACTACAGACATAATGATGGTCTTTTGTATACCAACCTTACCTTGTCACAACACAGCTGATTGGCTCGAACGCATTATCAAGGAAATTAATTTCACAAATTAACTTTAACAAGACACCTGTCAATTGAAATGCATTCCAGGTAACTACCTCATGAAGCTGCTGTATGAAAAGAGTTTGCAAAGCTGTCTTCAAGATAAAGGGTGGCTACTTTGAAATCTACAATATAACATTTATTCTGGTCTGTTTAACACTTTTGGTTACTACATGATGCCATATGTGTAATTTCATAGTGTTGATGTCTTTACTGTTATTCTACAATGTAATGAAGTAGTAAATATACAGAAACACCCTAGAATGAGTAGGTGTGATCAGGCATGGTACTGTATACCAGACAAAATTGCATCACAGCAGAAAAAATGGCTTGATGTGAAAACAACAATAAGAATCCATTAACATCAGCCCTACATGCATAATCTGCAGGAAACAGAGAGAAATAGTTGACTCGTCATAGTCCCCATAACACCTTGCGGCAAAACTTGGAAGGTTTTTTTTTTCCCGTTATTTCACCGTTCATTTATTCCATAGGGATTGTTTTGATCTACTTCAAATAAGGTTTCTGTTTCGTGTAGGCTTACACTTCCTGTGTATTTTGATACTTGAGTAAATCTCTTCAGGACAGTATGACGTTTGTCAGGATTTTTGCATCAATTCACGATGCACTTCATTTTGTGTGGCTAGATATATGCAATGATATTAATTTATTTCACTTTGAGATATTTACACAGTAATCAAAACACTGAGTTGGTGTATGTGTCTTTATTACATTCACTACTGTGTTTATTACAACAGACAAAACATAACATTAGGGACTCCAAAAGCTCTAAATGAGACTATTATCTACAGCCTAGTTTTCCGCTGATGTGGTGTTGAGATGATGGATGACAGAAAGCTAATGGCAAATCCTTGCCAAATCCTAACCAAGTCATTTACCTTTTTAGACTTCAATGCAGCAGAGAAATGGAGGAGCAACACTTTGAACAGAGACTGGTAATAGTTAGACTCACTCTGCTCAATCCAATTACAAACGAATAGGGGCTTATAATTACTAAATAATATTATTACATAATTATCTACTGGCACCCTCCTCTGCTGAACCACACTATATATTGCCTCATGCTTATTTAAAGACATTCAGACCTTAGTTCAAATTATATCTAAAATTGTTCAAAGGCTCTTTTCATTTGCTCTAGTCTGTCTGGAGTGGGAAAGGGGCAGACTTTCCAGTTTGATACCTTCCATTGCTCCAATTGTCTCAACCAAGATCAGTGAATCGCAGATGGAGTATGTAAAACTATTTCAAATATTATTTCAATGCAGGTTTGTAGAAAATTTGCCAAAACAGAGGATTTCATATCCGCCCACGGACCAGGCCACTCCACTATTCTCTAACAACCCCAAAGGGCCTCTTTATGATTTTATAATCCTAATCACATCCAGCTAGAGGCCTGCTCTCATCTGTCTGTGTCACAACAGATATCACTCACTCTCTCCCTCTCGTTTTATCATAAGGGTTTAAGGTTGGGTGATTAAGCAAAATCACCCATTATATAAACACCTCATAGTAGTGGGTATTATTATTATTATTGTTTTGAATTGCTGTGGACTGTAATACATAGTGATCAAAATACACAAACTGTTGTGGCTATAGAGGCGTTTATTTGTATCCAACTATTCAGGCGGTGCCATCCACCAGCTCATTTATCTTTTCTGAAATATGACGGATGAGCTTAATTAATCTCATAAATTACTAAGATGTGTACTTTGGTTCACTTTGGATACTTTCATTTTAATTATTTGGCTGACATGATAGATGCCTACTTAATATAATATTAAGTATACTATATTACAAACTAACTATACACTACCAGCAAAGATGATTTAAAAAGATGTGCAAACATTTAAAGTGGAGAGAGAAAAGGAGTCTGGTAGCAGTAGTTGGAAAATGTGTGTGTACAGTCAGTCCAGTTCAAGTGTTGAGCAGTATAATTGCTTGCAATTAGAGCTGTCTCCGAGCCTCTTGGCATGGAATATCAAGCACCAATATAGACCCGTCTGTTCAATGATAAGCTAATGAATAGCCTGGCTGGGGTATGCCCTTGTAAAATTACAGGAGACAGTAAGTTGACAATGTCAAACTGGTAAACATATAATCATAAAGTAAAATGAAGAGCTGTTGAATGAATTTGATTAACGGCCCAGTAATACTTTCAGTAATCAAAATGTAATATACTCACACAGTGCATTCAGAAATTATTCAGACCCCTTCAATTTTTCCTCATTTTGTTATGTTAAAGACTTATTCTAAACTTTATTAAATGTATTTTTCCTCCTTAATCTACACACAATATGCTATAATGCAAACATATTTTTTTTATGTTTGGAAATGTCTGAAAATATCAGAAATATCAAAATTTACATACGTATTCATACGCCCTCACTCAGTACTGCACAGCCATTATCAGGTTTCTCCAGATATGTTTGATCAGATTCAGGTACGGTCTCTGGTTGGGCCACCCAAGGGCATTAACTTACTTGTGCTGAAGCCACTCCTGCATCGTCTTGGCTATGTACTTAGGTTCATTGTCCAGTTGGAAGAGGAACTTTCTCCCTAGTGTGAGGTCTTGAGTGCTCTGGAGCAGGTTTTCAACAAAGATCTGTCTGCACATTTCCCCATGTATCTTCCCCTCAAGCCTGACATGTCTCTCATTGCCTGCCACTGAAAAACATCCTCACACCATAATGCTGCCACCAACTTGCTTTATCATAGGGATGGTATTGGCCAAGGGATGAGTGGTGCCTGGTTTCCCCTAGACGTGATGCTTGGAATTCAGGCAAAATAGTCTTGTTTCTCATGGTCTGAGAGTCCTTTAGGTGCCTTTTGGCAAACTCCAAGTGAGTTGTCATGTGCTTTTACCAAGGAGTGGCTTCCGTCTGGCCATGCTACCATAAAACCCTGATTGGGGGAGTGCTGCAGAGATGATTGTCCTTCTGGAATGTTCTCCTATCTCCACATAGGAGCTCAAGCCCCTTCTCCCCCCGTTTGCTCAGTTTGGTTGAGCAGACAGCTCTAGGAAGAGTGTTGGTGGTTTTCAACTTCTTCCATTAAAGAATGATGGAGGCTACTATCTGAGGTCACTTGTTACCCATCCCCAGATCAGTGCCTCAGACCTCTACAACAATTCCTTCAACCTCATGGCTTTTTTTTCACTGACCTGCAATGTGAAGTGTGGGATCTTATATAGAAACAGGTGACAACTTAAAGGATACACTTAAATAAATGAGTGGGGGAACAGAAATTCGGTCGCTTCCATGCAGGTGTACTACATGATACAATGAAGCAATTACATCCTATCATGCTCTGTGGCATGTATAAAAATGCTGAGTAGGCCTACTTGACTTTGAATTCAAGATGGTAAGAGGAAGCGCTCTCCAACACCATCATCCAAACACCAAATCTTTTGGATGAAGTCCTGGTAGAGCTCCAGAGACTCGTAGAATCAATGTCAAGGGATTTGATCTATCATTAATGCATTTTCTTTGTTCTATCAGTTTTCCTACAATTTTTCCTACAATCTGTAGACAGGTGGTGCCTTTCCAAATAATTTCCAATCAATTGAATTTACCATAGGTGGACTCCAATCAATTAGTAGAAACATCTCAAGGATGAACAATGGAAACAGGATGCACCTGGCTCAATTTCATGGGTCAAAACAAAGGGTCTATAAGTAGAATCAAATATTTTGATTCTACTTATAAATTATGCACATATAAACCACATTTCACATCCAGCTCAAACTGTGAGGTTTAAGTAAATATTTTGTTAATCGCGAAAGTCCCGGGTTGCATCCTCTTTTGACAGAAAGTATGCTTGCAGTATATAACAAAACACTGAAACATGTAAAGCAACTTTTCAGTAATTTAAAATGACAGTTGAGGAATTTTCAGATTCCATAAATCAGCAAGTTTGAACAGTGATTGCCCTTTGGTGTCATAGTGCTTCAGTGTTTTCAAGAGATTAGCGAAAAGCCAGATATATGAAACGTAGGTGAAACGCACAGAGTTATTCTGAAACCATTGAAGAACAGATGCAGTCAGTTTTTTACATTAAACTACGCAAACACATGCACGCATGCACACACGTGCACAAACACACCCAAACAGCAGTGTCACAAAGTAAGCCATACTGTAAAGCTGCTGTAGTATCTGTCAGTAAGTGTAGGGGGATGGTTCAGTTAGCAACTAGACTGGGTAGATCTGTCACTGACATGGCTTCTCATGGGCAGCCATTTATTTTAATCCTGGGGTTTTGTGAGCTTCTGGGTAAAAGATTATTCAGAGGTGGGTGAGATGGGATGCCCAAGTTCCGAAATCCTAGGTCATTGCAAGCAGAGTTGTAAGAGGGGTACTGTAGGTGAGAGCCATGATGAGTTTGGTTGCACAAAATTGAACTTACACACCCGCGCTCGCGCACACACACACACACACATACTCGAGCACTAATGCACATACACATGCACCGAACTCATTGGACTAATCCATTTTCCAAGCTTTTTGATCCTCTTACACATAACCGCAGGTGACTCAGATGTAAAAGACGAAGAAGGTGTTAGGCATGGCTTTACTTCGGTGGTGATAGAACAGAAACAGCAGACTAAATGAAAACGCCCTCCAGTTCCCTCTGACTTATTTGCTCATACTGTAAGTTACTGTCCCCAATTGGTGATGACTCCAGTGCTCCGCAGAGCCTCTTTTTTATCCAGGAGACCATATGGGCTGAAGATTATAGCAAAAAAAACCCAGATTAAAAGACTTCCATCCCAGATCCTATAGCCTGCGGAGTCCTAATAAAGGAAATGCTAGGTCTTTGAGCTTACAGAGAGAAGCAGAATGATTCCCCTTCCCAAGCCCGACAAGGCTCGCATTTGCCATCATTTATGCATGACACACAGATTAATGGTTTTGGGAAGATTTTTATTTTGATGTAATAAAGGAAAAGAATGTGTCTAAGGATGTGTGTGTGACTGAGAGAGGAGAAGAGAGCAAAAAATAGATTTTATGTTGAGGTCTGTGTGTGTGTGTGTGTGTGTGTGTGTGCTTGTTTTTATTACCTTGTGGGGACAAAATGTCCCCATAAGTATAGTAAAACTTGAAAAACATGCCTCGTGGGGGCATTTTTTAGGGCCCCATGAGGGGAAAGTCAAATTCCGGCTCAAGGTTTAGGTTTAGGGTCAAACTTACAATTAATTTTAGAGTTAGAATTGTTTTTTTTTTAAGGTCCAGGCGTTGTTGGTTAAGTCTAGGGTTAAGGTTAGGCATTACATCTAGGTAAAGTTTAGGCATAAATGTTTGTGCCTAAACTTTACAAATGTGTGTGTGTGTGTGTGTTTGTGTGTGTGTGTGCGTGCACGTGCATTGGTGAAACTGAAACAGTGATTTAGTGATGTAACTGAGTAGTGAAAGGCCACTGGGACCAGGACTGAATGTGAGAAATGGCCACCTTGAGATTGTGAACATGGGGGACGTTGATACTTTTAATTTATGAAATTTTCCAATGTTTTTTTTAAGGAAACTTAATTTTGGATTACAGTAATTTTGGCACTTTCTTTCAGGGTGAGGAACCATCTCAAATGAAGCTGAAATAGTGAAATCCTTTATGTTTACCACGTATTGGATAAAGCCAGACTAGTGCCAAGACAACTTTTGGGAAATCTGTCATGATAATGAGGTGATTAATGCATTTTCTTACCTGTAAATAAATTGTGGCCAACCATCTTGGTAAACAAGAAGTAAACGGTAAATGAGCAAAATAAAGCCAACATTTCTGGGAAGGCCACTATTGCTGTAATGACACTGAAAAAATGACAACAAACCTCGAGTATCCCAGGCCATACGAAACCTTTTAATGGAGATTGCCAATGTAATGCCAAGATACAATGATCCTAAGCCTCCATAAACTGGCCTTTCCACGGGACAAGAACATATTTTCGGCAACAATATCACTTCAATGGTTTGATCACTGAAATAGTGTTCATGGCACTTCCGCCATCACTTACAAATTGCCACTAGCAATTCATCAGACTATCTACCTCTCCCCATGTCTTCTCTTAACAACTGCAACCCACCAGTAAGACATGGTCTCAATATACCTATCACAAGGTACCATCCGGTGCATTGCTGGGAAAATGTAGAGCTACACAAACAACAGTCCCGTTGTTATACCAGTAGTAAATCGACCATATCCCCCACCCTACCCAACAATATATGTTAGCTAAGCAGCGTGTGTGAGTGTGAGTGTGTGAGGGCTAAAGAGAGAATAGGAGACGAGGAAGAAGAAGTAGCAAAGCACAGCCTACACCGACGGAACTGTAGTTGTGTAATGCTGACGCAATCGCAGCTCTAGCATACGGGAGGATTAGCATGCCCCCATCCAGGGATGTAGGTTAATTAATTTTTGTGGTAGGACCCACCGCCGAGTGCCGTGTGAGGAGGCAACCCCATCTGTTTGGGACACGATAGAGCCCGGCCCAGTCATCAGAACAGGGAGAACAGTGGGCCAGCAGGGCAGGAACTGGACAGTTGACGGGCCTGGCCTAGTTTTCACGTAGGTTTCATGTTTCCCTCTGTACTTCGCTGTACAAAGGAACAGGAAGACAGGTGTTCACCGTATGCAGGCGAGAAAAGAGGGGGTATGCACTCTGCAATTATCATGTGACAGGAATTCAAAACCAGAGAAGCTAATTATTTTCCCCCAATACAGATGTCATTTGCACTTTGAAATATGCTTCCAAAGGTTAAATGGAGGGAAAAGGAGCTAATACAGCAATGGCGCAACAATCCCAACTTTTTCCAAATGTTGATTATCGGCATGATCTATGTCAGATAAATGTATTATTTGACACCTCTCAAAAGATGCTGAGGAGCAGATGCTTTCTTTCTTTCTCGCTGTCTCTCTCTCCAGTGTTTCTTCTTTCCACTATCTTTCCCTCTCCATTTTTTGTGTTTTGGCCTCACTCCTCTTTTTTCTGTCCCGCTCTCCAACCCCTTCATCTCCTGTTCTCTCTGTCTGCATGTTGGCTCTGATCCCTCTGTTCTCTGGTGTCTCTGAGGAGCAGACAGCTGATAGATGTCCATAGGACAGAGCCAAACAGGGCATTATTCCATGCTCTTGGTCTGTTTACTTAGTGGGATTACCACCGGTCCTTTCAGGCCAGAGCTTTGTGCCTGTCCCAAATAGCACCCTATTCTAACCATAATGTGTTATTATTTGTACCCGTGCCTTTCGGGTTCTGCCCTGAGGTTTCACACTATATAGGGTGTAGGGTGTCTTTTGAGATGCACACCTTGCCTGGCTGAGATGTGGATCGAGAATCTCCAAGAGGGCCTGAAGAAGCAGCCAAAAACGTGACGAGAGTGACTTTGCGGGATATTGGTGCGCCTTCAGATACTGAAGCACACCAGGATGAAAATTGCATGATGATTGAAGCCATGTGTCATGATACTCATAGCATCCCGATGCTTCCCCGGTGTCATTAGAGACATCAGAGGACTTTCATGTTTTGCTCTCAAGGAATGGAGGAGGCTGTGATTCAATCTCTGTCAGATCATGCTGTTGCAATCACTGCATGGTTCTTCCTCATTTACAAAATCAAATTGCTTTTTAAACACTTTTAGTTACGGTGCAATGCAAAAAAATAAGTATGCTCTCGGCTAAATCTCCCAAATGTATGAAATAACATGGCATGACGTGCATATGACTTACATTAACAGCATGTGCTGAGAAAAATTCCAAAGTCTTTACGCAAAAAAAAAAATGAAATGTACAATCAGCTGCCTAGCTTGACTCTGCAAGGTTATTTGAATGAATGTTGCTCCTCTATTTCCCAACTGAATTGCAAATGTTCTCACGAAGGGAGGGCCCGATTGGTTTTCCCGATGTATGGATCAAAACCTAACATTGGGATCTTTGTACTTGTGGTAGGAATATACTCGATGACTGGGGGAGGAGGAATTCCTTCTTGTTCAGTCACCTTGACTGTGTGTGAAGGTTTGGGTTTTTGTGTGTGTGTGTGTGTACACGTGCATGCAAGCTTGTATGGCTCTGCCCTGTGAACACTCTGTCACATACGACAGTCCCTTTCACACTGTGAGGCATGTACGCATGACAGGCTTAACCACAGGCCAAACCATGAGCTGAAGGGGTGGGATACTGCCAGGTCCCCTCTGGGAAAATGAACAGTTGGAGGCTAGTGAAGGGGATTATTTGCTGTTTGAAAAGAGCCAGGAAACTGACAGCTGTTGCCCTGAACGCAATCAGTCACCTTACCGTATAGAAAACACAAACACAAAATTCAGGTGAAATATGAAAATTGATTTTGGTTTACATTTTGAAATGTATTTGTATAATTATTAGTATAATTATAATTAGGCCAATTTGTTATATTTTACACATAATTTGGAGGTATCGGCTGGATCTGATTTTCTACATGAAAGACACATGAAAGACTAACAATTAGGGATGACCATAAAAAACTACTGTAGGCTAATAGCTTAAATAGCGTCTTTACAATTCAAATGATCACAGAAGACAGAAAAACAGTAACTCTTGGAATATATCCACAATGAGTAATCACATGACCGTAATGAGTGACAAGTACCCAGTGGATGTGGCTTCATACAGTACCAATAGCAAATGGATGTGGCTTTATACAGTACCTGTACCAAGTGGATGTGGCTTTATGCAATACCAGTACCAAGTGGAAGTGGATGTGTACTGTACCAGTACCAAGTGCAGGTGGCTTTATACAGTACCAGTACCAAGATGATGTGGCTTTATACAGTACCAGTACCCAGTGGCAGAGACTTTATACTGTACAGGTACCAAGTGAATTTATACAGTATCAGTACCAAGTGAATGTGGCTTTATACAGTACCAGTACTAAGTGGATGTGGCTTTATACAGTACCACTACCAAGTGGATGTACAAGGATAACAGGTAGGTAAGTTTTACTAACATATAGTTGGGGACTGAGTGTTATTTTCACCGGAGGTTATGGGGTGTATTATTTCTTGACAGAGCACTATGCACAAGTGTAGGAAGATTACACAATGTGCTTGTTCCCAGACTTCAAACCAGAACAGTTAATCGGTTTGCGAACAATACATTTCTTAAGGACTGTTTTTCCTGACTCAACGGTCATACTTGTTTTTCCATACTGACTTATTCCTTTCTGTCTTTTGCTTGACCTATTGGCCACAAAGAATTCTCAGGCATTATGAAACGTGCTGTGGTTGGTAAATTATATTGTTCTACCCTTTGCATTGCTGCAGAGCAAGCAGTTGATAAATGCATCCCGCTACGTAGAAATGAAATGTTTAAATCATTTGTGTTTGTTTAATTTACCATACATTGGGGCAAGGTAACCAGGCAACAGGGTAAATAAACAGTAGCGGCATAATGTGATGACTGAAACATTATGTCTGTGTCCGTGTATGTGTGTGGCCTCAGTATGCATGTGAGTACATCTTAAGTGTGTCTGTGTGTGTTTGTGTGTTGGTAGAGTTCAGTGTGTGTGCATAAAGTCAGTGCTAAAGAGTTAGTGCAAAAAGGGCATAGCCCAGGTAGCTATTTAGTTATCATTTAGTCATTGTATTTAAGTATTACGGCTTGGGGGTAGATGCTTTACAGGTGCTTGTCGTTCCTTGACTTGATGCACTGGCACAGCTTGGTAGTATCGGGAAAGAAGTCTGTGACTTTGGTGGCTGCAGTCTCTAACTGTGTTTAGGGCCTTACTCTGACTGGTGTGTATGTCCTGGAAAGCAGGGAGTTGTAGTTGCAGCACTGAGCAATGATCCAGCCAGTCAAGATGCTCAGGGTGGTGAAGGTGTATACAGCCTGTCAAGATGCTCAGGGTGGTGAAGGTGTATACAAGGAGTCAAACCCTCAAGCCTCCTGAGGTGGAAGAACTGAAATGCTATCACAGCAATTGGGTGGACTCTGTTAAATACTCTGTTGCAAACAGATACACTTAAAGCTCCCGTCGCAACACTGTCAACATAGACAGCGGACACGCTAGTTCTTCCCTTTCCTGTAGTTCGTGATCGTCTCATGGGGAGAGATCACTCTGCCAGGTCCCTGAACTACTCCCTGTAGGCTGCCATCATCATCGGTCAACGTGCTTGCCGTGGTTGTGTTGTCAGCATGGCCACACAGTCATGGGTTAACAGGGAATGGAGAAGAGAACTAAGCACTCACTCCTTAGCGGCCCAAGCGTAAAGGGTCTGTGAGTCTGCTCTGGGTTTGGCCTGCTCTAAAGTGAACAGTACATCCTGTGCCGCAGAGTTGTTGAAACAATATTCGTAAACTAGATCAAACTGAGTGATCAAAGTTCGTCCTGATTATAGAAAGATGTACTGACACATTTTACATAGCTGCCTGACCATACAGTAGTATCAAAACAATCCCAGATAATGATAGTTGACTTGCAAAAATCTTTATTTTAACAATTATTATTAAAGGTGCACTATGCAAGTTTTTACGCCACCTATCAGCAATGAGTTGAATATCGGTTCTATAACTCCATTAGGATCTGACAATATCGTTATTAACTATGAGCATACTGATGTAGTGTCACCTCCAGCCCTCGATGCTGGAGCAATGAACACAGACTTTAGTTTTAGATCAGGTCGATGTTGGGGTCGTTATCATAACTTTTGAACACGGAATAAACAAAGTAAACAGCTAAACCAATCAAAACATCACCTGGGTGATCTATTGCATTAGATGCATTGCCATATTTCAGAGACTCATTGATGACTAGCTAGTGAACATGAAATCATAATCGTGCTAGCTAGCACCAGTTTGCACAATGCTAAATCTAGCTAAAAGGTAATGTCATTGCTTCCTCTGAGCAATAGTCGCTTATGTATTATGTTTAGTCAAACAATGCATGTTAGTTTTTCTTTAGCTTTTGCAGAGAACACCAAGTTGTAACATTATTTTCCAGCAGCAAATGGAATCAAGGAGTATCTTATCGTCTCGACCAAAGACTTTGGAGAAACCTTCCTAAAATGATGTGTCTGCACTCATACAAATAAAATAAACAAGAATATTGAATGTTTTTATACATTAAATAATTGTTTCTCCGTCATCATCAATCTAGTAACTTACACATAACTTTCCTTGACTATCTAGCCAACTAGCTAAATAGAGTATGGAAGGTAACTTTACTTGTCAGGTAGAAAAGTAGTTAACTCTGTATCACTGTTCATACAAACTTCAGCTCTCGTCATCTAATAAATGCCAAATTAAAATTTATCCTCGTTTTACTCCATGCTTTTTCTGATGCTTGCGTTGCTTCTATATATTTTAATTTCTGGAGTACTCGGTGTAGACGTACAGGAACCCAAACAAAGCTGTTTTTAACGTCAACTGATAATATGGAAGGATTGTTATCAGATATTTTAAATGGAAAATGCTGAATAAGGCACCTTTAAATAAAAAACATACAGTACATTGTTAATTGAACACCTATAACCAGGACCATATTAGAACGCATCACTGAACAAGTCACTGGCAGAACCTACAGAGTTAGCTGGGCTACCATACTTAGCTTTTTTCTCCCAACTCGCTTTGAACTTGACAACGCTAATTAGGGAGTTAGATGTATAAATCAGCAATCTATATCCATATACTTGCCTTGGGATGGAGGGACTGTGACAGAGTGTATTGATGGTAATTCAATCTCAATTAGCAACTGGATGGGTGGCTGACCAGTGAAACTCAGAGAGGATGGAAGGCTATTGGCTGGCATCCACACTCCATACAACCAATTAAGGAGAGCTACTGTAAGACGGCCATGTTGGGCACCACCCGAACCTCAAAGCATTCTGGGACAGCTTCTCTCCGAGAAATATGGAAAGTTGGTGTTGTTTTCACTTCAGCGGCACTGAAGAAAAACTGGTTGTGTATGTGTAGAGTAGAGATCTATTCAGGTGAACTCCAAAAGGCTTCAACTCAGAGGAGTTCTTAGTTACTCAAAGGGAGAACTGTCAGTTTTCGTTGCCTGTGTGTGCTGCGTGGTAAGCCCAGATTTCAACTAATAAACCCTGAACATAAATTAGATAGCTCGATGCATTGTTCTAGATGTGATATTGTGTTAATTATCCCCGCTGTCTTCTTAAATCCGAGCATATTCATGACTCTGACTTGTACCAACCCTGTGAGAGTTATATAGTATACTTAAAAGGCTTACCTGCTGCTGTCCCCTATGTGTTCTTCAATGAGGGAGGACTTGAACAAGAAACAAGTGATGCAGGTTCTCATTATTTTTCATTGGTGTGAATTTTTGTTGGAATGTCTAACGTGTCCCATATATTCTATGAGTTAGTGTGTTCACATGTGTCCATGCCCACATGCACACGTGTTTGCAAGTGCTATGATGTGTATTCTTTGACTGTATTAGTAGAAGTCTTCCTGTATGAAAGACGACCTTTGTGTCCATGCATGTCATGACGGAGAGCATACACCTGTCAGGCTTTATTAAGTGAAAAATCCCAGTTGATTAAAGCCAAAACATATGACATGTTTAATTTCATTGGGTAGCCTAAACCCCTGGCACTGGAAATAAGAATAGAACTGTTTTTCTAGAATTAATAATATCATTGGTTGATCCAACCCATGTATTGTCACCGGCTATTAAACTTCATCTTCAGGTTTTATTTTTCAAAACAAACCAAACTCGTAATATACCTCCCTTTAAGCTGTGTTGGTTTGTGACTCATAGTGTATTTCTGTATGTATGTGCTTGCATTCGTGTGCACCTTTGCACTGCTTTTTTCTGTCAACCAAAACAGAGACCACATTACAGTAATATCCTTTCATATTTTACAATCCTACTCCAATGAATCATCATCCAAACCTCATTGCTGATTTTCTCAGATGACTGAACTCGGGCTCTTTTGGCATTCTCAGGATGAAAACAGTTAGTCCCTAAAAACAAATCTATTGAGTGAAGATATGCATATTTAAGACACAGATGTTGTGTATCAGACATGAGTTTGAATTCTAAGTAGAGAATTTGGGGCAACATGAAGTGGTTATAGCATCTGATCAGTAACAGAAATAGTTAATAGATGGAATCCCTGATCTAGCATGGTGAATATATTGTTTCTTCCCCTGAGCATGGCAGTTAATTTTAATTACTCCCAGGCCGTTGACGTAAATAAGAATGTGGTCTTAGTCAACTCACCTGATCAAATAGAGAATACATTTTTCTCTCATGTCAGTGTCTAAATAATTTGGTTATTATGTATAATAGAATAGGGATTTGTTCATATTTTCCTATGTACAGAAGGGAACCAATCACAGCTTGCCTACAGGCTGTGAGAACTTCAGGTTTGCAACAACGTATAGATATTGTAAGGTTGATTGTAGGAGGCAGGACACAGGTGCAGAGAGAATGGAGGATTCAAAAATAAAGTAAGATGTAACAAAACTAAAACTAGACAAAAAAAGAACAATGTTTCAAAAGGAACAGCATCCAAATAATGACCGATAGGAGGAGGAACTTAAATAGGGACAGTGAGAAGGAACACAGGTGAGGGCAATAACAACAAACTGGTGTCCATTCTTCAAATGAGGGAGAGAGGGTGTTGGAACTCACTGGCATTGCTGGCCTGCTAAGAATGGACAGCTCTATCACATAACTATGTCTGAATGAAATGTAAGTTCTAATGAAAAGGCTGGTTCAAAAAACTTTATTAGTTCATTACATGAAGAACATTTATTATAAAAACTGGTTAACAATATAGGATACAGTCATGTGAAAAAGTAAAAACACCCCCTGGAAAGATGTCTTTTTCTTTACATACTGATTACATATGGACAAGGCCATTGCCAAGAATCCTGGGCCCCTGAAAAAATATATTCTTGGTCCCCCTCAATTGTAGAGAACATTAACAATATTTCGATCAGTGGTCCCTGCCAGGCCATGCATGCGCCCTGTGAATCAGTGGGCCCTGCCAGGCCATGCGCCCTGTAAATCAGTGGGCCCTGCCAGGCCATGCGCCCTGCGAATCAGTGGGCCCTGCCAGGCTATGCGCCCTGTAAATCAGTGGGCCCTGCCGGGCCATGCGCCCTGTGAATCAGTGGGCCCTGCCAGGCCATGCGCCCTGTAAATCAGTGGGCCCTGCCAGGCCATGGGCTCTGTGAATCAGTGGGCCCTGCCAGGCCATGGGCCCTGTGAATCAGTGGGCCCTACCAGGCTATGGGCCCTGTGAATCAGTGGGCCCTGCCAGGCAATGGGCCCTGTGAATCAGTGGGCCCTGCCAGGCTATGGGCCCTGTGAATCAGTGGGCCATGCCAGGCTATGGGCCCTGTGAATCCTACCCACCTTTCCCCATGTTAGCTACGGCTCTGAATATGGATATGTAATCTTTACTTCAATACTGTAATATTTTCACAGAGGAGCAGGACACAATCATGGAATACATAAACATGTTTTAAATCCAAAGACGTACTTGTAATGACAAGGCCTTAAAGGACCGAAAGCATAAGAACATGAAACAAGGAACAATGACTGACCTGGAGACTGGAAACTGGGAAGACTAAATGGGTTGGTGGTAATGGAAAAACGAGACACAAGCAATGAACACAAAGGATCATAAACTGAACAGAAACAGAATGACCAAAACTTAAACACAATTAACATAGAAATGTAACAACCAGCACAACATAGGCCATGCCTGGCTGTTACATACACTACTGAAAGATAAAGATAACCTAACTTAACGAATGCCACTGAACGAATATACATTGCAATTATTCATTCATTGGAAATCTACAGAACTGCAATTTCATAGTGCAAAAATAAATACACCCCTAAATTTAATACTAAGTGTTACCCCACTTGTTACCCCACTGTAGCTGTTTCTTGTAACAGTCTATCACTCTCTTACATCAACTGGGAGGAATTTCTGCCTTGTCTTCTTGACGGTACTATAAGTGTGTAATGTTCCAAGGGCTTCTTCAAGTCCCCCACAGCATTTTGATAGGATTGGGCTTTTGCCGTTTCTTCTTTTCGAGACACTTTGTTGGAACTTTCTGTGTTTTGGATCATTGTCCTGTTGCAAAACCCGTGTTCAGGACAGCTTCAGCTTTTTGACGGATGGCCTCACATTCTTGTCCACAAATTTCTGGTACACTTTTGGAAATCATGGTTGACTCAGTGACGGCAAGTTGTCCTGGCCATGAGGCAGCAAAGCATCCCCAAACCATAATGCCACCACCTAAATGCTGATAGATATCAAAACTCCAATACAAATGAAGGAATGGTGTCAGGTGGGGAGGTCTCATGGATCTTTTTTGTGTGATAAATGTTTGTCTTCTCTCTCAACTTCACAAAGTCATAGTCTCCCTTATATAGAACAGTTTTATATAGAAGGTAGAGGAGGGTGCTATTATTCCCTGCATTGTGTTTGTATTCTTATCACACCCATCAACCTGTTTCCATACTTCAGGGCCTGTTCTTGGCCGTGATTCACCCACAAGAGTTGAATAACCACGTCTGCAACAAGTGCACCTCTATATAGAGAACAAGAATCGAAGAGACACAGAGACAGTGAGTAAAATGGAAAAGTACTATATACCATGGAATAGTACTAAATACAAAGATAATTTCCCACAATGCCTTAAGGTTGGTAGAATCTTTTTCTTTTCAAAGTTTTCACAGAATATGGCATTGCAGTGAAACAACTCCACCTCTGTCTAAAGCACATTGTTCCAGTAGTTTTAGTCTTCACCCAGTTGTTGTCTGTCAAAAGTCAGTAGTCATCCTTCCTGACCTACCACATAGTCCAAGACTGTGCAGTCTCTTCTGACAGTTCACTCATGCACTTTGACTTTCATTGTGGCAAGAGAGGCCTGGAAAAACCCTTAATGTTACACTGGGGTACATATAGAATATAAGCATCTTTCAGTCATCTTTTGGGCTTAATTTATTAGGATGACCTGTCCTATGTAGATCGCCAGTAGTCTGGACTAGATGATCCATTTCACAATGGAATGATGCACTTTGAATTGCTTGGAAATGTCTTTGTAACCCCTTCTAGACTCATGGGCATCAGTAGTCATTTTTCTGAGGGCCTCAGATAAGTCTTTTGATTATGGCATGATGTGTAACCATACATCCATACAGTGGCAGCCCGGACATTGCAGAGGGCTCCCTTCGGTCAGAGCTCGAGGCCCCCCAGGCAGTTATGTCGTGCACTGTACATTTCAGCACCCATTTTTTTTGTTATCTGGTTATAGTCATTTTGACTAAAGTCCTCTTCTGGCTGTGCCGGGTGAACATATTAAGAGTACAAATTGTAATAATTAATAAATGCTGAGTCCAGAGTCTATTTAAACTTAGTCCAGGTCGGAAGCATGACCAGATGGACAAGGACAGGGACAACACAGGGGAGGGGGGAGGTGTCAGCACAGTGGCAGCTGAAATAGTCAGGTATCATCTTGATCTGCAACACAACCAGGAGGACTTTGGACAGGGACAGCAACAGGTCTTTCAAGCCTGGTACTCCTCAGGTGTGTTTCAAGACCTCATGTCCTCCTAGGTTAAAATTTAGAAAATGCATTCCTTAGATCTACAGGGATTTATAGTGGAGAAGGAGAACTGACCCTACTCCCCCAGCACAATAGTATAGCAGCGTAAGACCTTGGGGCTGAGACAGGGCTATTAACATTTTAAGTATGTATGGAAGTGTGAAATTTCCAAAATGTAATTAGCCAGAGGAAAATGCGTATTGCACAACCATTATAGTTCGAGCAGTTTAATTGACATGGATAGAAAAATCAATTTGCAATGTAAAAACGAGGGCAGAACCGATTCAAAAACGTTTTGATAGTTAACAAATTAGGGTATACCCACGTCTCCAGGCACCACACCATGGTCTTTGCCTGTGCGTATATATTAGGATGATGCACTTTCAGATGGCTTTTGATGACATCTGAAAGCGCATCATGAAAAAAAAAACACTGAGAACCTCTCTTTCCAAAATCCTCCTAACCAACTATCTTTGACTATTTTCACAAAGATAATTTTGTCTAGTCTAGTTTTTGTCAACGAAAAATAATGTTTTTAATCAGTTATCATCTTGTCTACTGCCACTGAAAAATAGGAATTTAACTAATATTTTGTCACTATTTTTGGTTATTAATTAATTAACACTGATGTTGCGTTGGGATGGCATGGTTGCTGTTGAAGACGTGCTAGCTACCGGCGGTGGCAGTGTTTCGTCTGTGGACGTTCTGATAATAGCTTCATAGCTGGCTTGTCTAAATAAGGACGTAATCTTTGGGTGTCTTACGTGAGCTTGTTTTACTAATGTCTACGGTCATCTTTCAAAGCGTAATGATTAGCAATTTTGGAAGTGACGTAATGGCGTAATGCACTTAAGATACGCAAAGGCCATTGTTGCCAGATCCAGAATTTTTGAGACTATTTAGCCCAATTTTTCGACTGGAAGGGGGAGGAAGATCTGTTATGTAGACTACTTTACGGGCTTCCTTCAACTGGCAGTCGAAACTCAGGAGCTTCTCTGTGAGCAGAGTTTTCTCAGACTCAAAGTTTTTTACTTTTTTATATACGGTTGTGCTCATAAGTTTGCATACCCTGGCAGAAATTGTGAAATGTTGGCATTGATTTTGAAAATATGACTGATCATGCAAAATAAGAAACCAGGCAAGCCTAGTCCAGCCGGCCCGCAATAGAAAGTGTTGCCATCTAAATATTCGAACCCAGGTCACCCAGGTGAAAGGCTGTGTTGTTAATCACTACACCACAGAGCTGTACATTTGCTGGGTGTGAGTATAGCCTCTTGTCTCTATCCTGAACAAATCCTCTTTTGCCACTGGCCGTTTTAATAGTTAATTGGCCATTCGTGAATGGCACTGATACAGTTAAACAGACTAACGTTTACTAAGTTTACCTCCACCACAAATAGCGTCTATGTATGGCGTTTGCCACGGGCGTTTTAACAGTGTATTAGTCAGTAATAAGCTTTATCGGTATCTACTAACTTTCTGGAAGAGTCATAAGAATTGAGCAATTGCTAGCGAGTCTGCCAAAGTTATTTCATTTCATGACATAAGAACATATTTTTTTCTTTCATGGCAAAACAACATACTCAATAAAGGTGATGATAAATAACTTTTTCATCAAGTGAAAAGACGAGAGAATCTACCAGAAATAATTAACAAATGTCGTTGCTCTCAATAGATTCGAATTTAGGTCTTGCACATTAGAGGTACTGTCTTTAACCACTACGCCACGGCATTCCACGTTTCAGCCGTCGCTAGACTCCATTGAGGATTGTGTTAAACTGACTAACGTTTCTTATTAAGTTTACCTCCACCCTAGCGTCTATGAACTGTATTGCTTTAGCCACTGGCCGTTTTAACAGCTTATTAGCCAGTAATAGGCTTACTAGTATCTATTAACTTCCTAGGAATAATCATAAGAATTGAGCAATTGCTAGCGAGACTGAAGATGCCTTAAACAGTCGCAATATAACCATATACAGTTTCAGTTAAGGCTTACTATGACGTAACTACTGTATGTTAAGCCAGCAAATGTGTTTGTCTATCCTGACCCAAAACGCATGCACGGATGTGTACTTCGAAAATCCACCAGAAACAGTCGCAATATAACCGTAAACTGTTTTATTTCAGGCTTACTATAATGTAGATACTAACGGTTTTAGCCAGCAAAGTATTCGTCTATACGGAATAATTCATAATGTTTGCTGAGCTTCGCCTGCGAGGTGATACGAGCTCGGGACCTATAGTTCACAAGTCCACGTCTCTAACCACTACGCTATTTATCAAGGGGCAGTCTGTCAGTCACTCACTCACTCACTCAGTAAGAGACATTCGCTCTTCTTGGCTGGCTCCGCTTACGCGGTCCGGCAAAAAGTTTTATATAAACTTTTATATAAAAAGTATTTTATTTAAGGATAATGATCATATGAAGCCATTTAATATCACAAAGTTTTTGGCTCCTTTTTAAATCATAATGTTAACAGAAATCACCCAAATGGCCCTGATCAAAAGTTTACATACCCTTGAATGTTTGGCCTTGTTACAGACACACAAGGTGACACACACAGGTGAAAATGTCAATTAAAGGTGAATTTCCCACACCTGTGGCTTTTTAAATTGCAATTAGTGTCAGTGTATAAATAGTCAATGAGTTTGTTAGCTCTCACGTGGATACACTGAGCAGGCTAGATACTGAGCCATGGGGAGCAGAAAAGAACTGTCAAAAGACCTGCGTAACAAGATAATGGAACTTTATATAGATGGAAAAGGATATAAGAAGCTATCCAAAGCCTTGCAAATGCTAGTGAGTATTGTTCAATCACATAGTAAAAAGTGGCACCTTTACTGCGCCAATGCCATAAAAAAGTCTGATTATAATATGCTTGACAAGACCTTGGCATGCCTCACAGCTTCTGGCACACTAATTTGGAGTGACGAGACCAAAATAGAGCTTTATGGTCGGAACCATAAGCGCTATGTTTGGAGAGGGGTCAACAAGGCCTATAGTGAACAGAATACCATCCCCACTGTGAAGCATGGTGGTGGCTCACTGATGTTTTGAGGGTGTGTGAACTCTAAAGGCACGGGGAATTTTTTGATGAAATCTTTTGTGAAAATTGATGGCAAGATGAATGCAATATGTTATCAGAAAATACTGGTAGACAATTTGCATTATTCTGCACGAAAGCTGCCCATGGGATGCTCTTGGACTTTCCAGCACGACAATTACCCTAAGCACAAGGCCAAGTTGACCCTCCAGTGGTTACAGCAGAAAAAGTTGAAGGGTCTGGCGTGACATTAGTCTCCTGATCTTAATATCATCGAGCCACTCTGGGGAGATCTCAAACGTGCAGATCATGCAAGACGACCAAAGACTTTGCATGACCTGGAGGCATTTTGCCAAGACAAATGGGCAGCTATACCATCTGCAAGAATTCAAGGCCTCAGAGACAACTATTACAAAAGACTGCACGCTGTCATTGATGCTAAAGGGGGCAACACACAGTATTAAGAACTAAGAGAATGCAGACTTTTGAACAGGGGTCAGTTAATTATTTTCTTTGTTGCCATGTTTTTTTTATGATTGTGCCATTCTGTTATGAAGGGTATGCAAACTTTTGAGCACAACTCCTCGGGGCCCTTGGGGTGTGTGGGCCCCCCCACCTCATGGTGACTGCAGTAGTTTCCCAGCCGCCAGTGCATCCGTATAGTTAAGGCCAAACCAGACCAAGTTTCTAATCTTTATGGAAGGCTGGACCCTCCACAGTTACTCTCTAATGATTTTTTTATAATTTGCACGTTTTGGTAAACCTGATTCTTATTTTAACAATTTTATTTGATGCTTAAGGTAAAGACGTGCTAACTTTTTCTGCAAACGGAAATTGCATTTCTGTTTATTTTAACTACATAAACATGTTTGTGTGCTTTGTTAAATTGAGTTATCTTTATCAATGAATGTGATTACAATTCTCCTCAAATATCCACTCTTCCAAATTTGTTAAAAGAAGATATCCACGCAGTCCCTAAAGGGATGCAGAATACACAAGCTACATATTCACCCACTCGTCTCCCAGCCAACAGAACTAAGAGCTAGGCTGGAAGCAGTGACTTGGAGGGAATAAAACCTCTGAAACGTGCAAAGTGATTCTCAGCTTGGCAGAGCACAATTAACCATCTCAGTCAAGTCTTTTAACATTGCCTGTAGATTCCACCACACCCTTCGTGGAGGGAGTGGGCACAGACAACCCTTTACTGTAATATGCCAAGGAGATAAGAGACTCCACAGTCCAGTGAGATAACATCAGCTTTATCCTCTCTGGACTGTTTGGCAAAGCACAGAAAGTGCTTATCGAAATCATTGGGCCCAGTCCATCTATGTGCACAATGCATGCACAGGGCATATGAAAGCTTTGTTGATCTGCAGATGTTAACGGGGGACTGAAAAAGTAGATAAATTGAAGTCTATGGTCTGGTAGGACACAGACATAATGTTCTGCGCAAAGCCTGCATTTTGGTGGGGCGTGACTTTCCCAATGGCAAATTCGTACAATTTGGTAAAGAGGTGGTGCATCGATAATACTTTGAGATCACCACACCTTCAGCTGAGACAATGTAAAAGTGGATTCTACGATTCAAAGAATTCAAATGTTTCAATGAAAACTGAATTTGTTGGCACATCCATCAAAGACCCACGGCCAGAAGATGGGGTCATGCCGTTTATTCCCACATGGCATGCTGAATTGCTGCCAGGGTACCACTCAAGGATGTTTTGTAGGAACATTATAATGTCTACAGAGTTTCTCTGAAGTACTGAACAATTCAGTACAACATCATTTGCCCTCGTATTTATACCCATTGATTCACCTCATGGTAGACACACTAGCTGACTGATATGTAGAAATGACATTTAGGGGCAAGCGCCTTACCAACAGATTGGACCTCTTATGAGCCAACCTTCCGGCTATGGAAGTCCAACTTTCATATGTGCCCAGAAGGTAAGTGATATCCGAGAATGCAGAAAATACTGTAGCGATAGCAACGCTGCTAGGAGGTCCAATTAATTTGTGTTGGATCCTCTGTGCTTCAGATTGCACTCCCCTCTTCAAGTCACCTTCGAGACATGTCTTTCATTATCAGGAAAATTGTGGGAATGTCACAGCATCTATCAGGTTTCCAGTTCTTAAGATCGAAGTTAAAGGTATCTCTTTAGTTACCTTGCATGTTCCAACATGAACAGAACTAACCAGAAAGACCTGAGAAATTTTATGGTAAACTCATGCTAATTGCGGTTTTTTGAAGTACAGAGCTAAAAACAGAAAACATTCTTCACTGTCTGTATACTTATGGGGGCATTCTTCACTGTCTATATACCACCGTGAACCTTCACCATCTTTTAAATTGTCCTAGTACTGTAAATGTGTTTGAGGTATAGTTGGCTAACTGCCAGGCATTTGGGATTAGCCTGGTGATTAGACGGCACAAAATCCCCGACAACTCAAGTAAATACATTTGAAGATTATAGCTTCTTAAAAACTCAAGCTAGGCTTCATTTAGCTTACCTGACACAATGGAACAGTTCATGAACTCTAAACTCCCCCATCAGGTCCTTCAGGCTGGCTTAACCAAACCCTAACAGTATTAGGAATGTTTGGAATCGTATTGAACCAAAGTACCCAGGAGTCACGCTAAACAGCTGTGTCTCATCACATGGGTTATGGCAGGATATCAGGCGGGGGGCCGCCGTATGGAGGAAGTAAGTCACGACACAGCTAGTCTCCTAATTAGCCACCGTGGGTCAATAGCATGTTCCAGGGTGCCACAGCACCGCGTCGCACAGCGAGTGATTCTGTGTGCCATGCTGATGTATGACTCACTAGTCTTTAGAACACAAGTCTAATTTACCTTTCGTTGCAAGCCACTATTTCAGTGTCTTCTAAATTAAGGATGTGGGAATTACGTTTCGGAATAATGATTAGTCCTCAGCATCGGAAACGGTGGAAAGGAAGTGAAAATCCTGTTTATAATGAGATCATAAACATAGTGCCAAGCAGTTCAGCCGAACAAGCTGAGCATCACAGCCTTAATTGGAGGAAGGAATGGGAGGAAATATCAGCACCCGCTTGCCTGCCCGCCTTCATACACATCAACACTCACACAGGTAGGTCTGTTATATGTATACAGGTAGGTCTGTTATATCTTTACTGTATGACACCTTTATTGCTACGTATGTACTCACACACATCTATGAGACACACATATTCTTGAAGGTAATAGTTCACTGGCATCTTTTTTTTTTTACAATAGAGAGCGAAAAATAGGACCATTGGGAATTGATTTTACTTTGTTATATAATTGCAATGGCTAGTAGCCCAGATAGGATGCATAGAAAAAAGTATGAACCTCTAGAAGAAATTGATAAAGTGTGATTTATGCAACTCTCAGTTCGTAATCAGTCTTGCTTCGCCCCAGATCTGTCTTGGGGTAACAAATAAGCAGGGGTTAAGTTGTGCTAACCCTTGTCTCTTTAGGAAGTGCAGAGAGCGCTTTAGCTGTGCCAAAAACCCGGGAACAACATAAATCATCTCTGGTGTGCCAATCCATCTCCTGTACTGCTGCAGCAGCTCCTGCTTTGCCATCTCTCTTACTCTCTCCACTGCCCTGGCTTGCAGGATCTTCACAATCTACACTGCAGACACGACGCCTCATGCACAGACAGATGAAACACACTACGCACACTTCAAGGACGACAAAACACAGGCCGTGGTTTGGGTGCCCGCTTCTCACAGTCTCTGCGGACAATGCGAGATCGACTTTCCGTCATGTTAACACTTGTGCCTCGCTGTTGTCCAAAACTAATGGCGTGGGTGTTTGCAGACATGTTAAAACTCTCCCCATCCCAGATGACGGTCCATGCTTGTTTAAAGACGTCCGCCACTGTTCTTGTACCCAAGAAACTAAACGTGACTGAATTAAATGGCCATCGCTCACTTTAGACTATATGATGTGCTTAATTATCTTCTCCACATAACTCAACACTCTGGACACTTGCACATTGCCACCAACAGATCGACGGACAGTGTTGTCACTATACAGCCTTATCCCACATTAACAAGATTACCTGTGTGTGAATGCTGCCAGGTCACACAGCACTGAGGCACTATTTGAATGCCTGTGAAATGAGATGTGCATGTCCCCATCCAGCCAAGGATTCAGAAGCCGTAAGTAACCTAGCAGTAGGTAGCCTAGCAGTAGGTAGCCTAAAGGTTAGAGCAATGGGCCAGTAACCAAAGGATGCTGGTACAAATCCCTGAGCCAGCAGAGTGGTGATGTTTATTTGCCCTTGAGCCTTTATTGGTCACCATCAATAATGACTGATCCCTTGGCTCTGACCTCACTTTCCGAGTTTGTTTCTAGGAGAGAGGTACTGTATATGCAAAAAAGAAAAACTTTTCTCTTTCACAGCCTATTCTTTTTTGTTTTACAGTATAGCTCAGCTTCAACACCATAGTGCTCCCCACAAAGCTCATTATTAAGAGCCTTTTTAGACCATGAGAGCGAAAATGTGCCTTATTTTACATAATCATTTACATAACCTTTCAGTTTACATTGGAATGCACAGACAGACAAGCTGAGAGAGGGATGTGGGCTTGAATTGAGGAACAGGTGCACGCAGCAACTTTACCAGCCCATTTTCGGTGCCCAGGCATCTTTACATAGGCTACATAACTTCTTACAATATATTCAGCTACAAAAAGCCGGGTAATGACAGTTGGCTACTTGACATTTTCTTGCTCTTCCCCCTTTTCATTCCGCATTTCACATGTGATAGAACGGTCGTGTATCATGCTGAGAAACTCATCCAGCTCCTGGAAGAATTAACACATCTTTATCACTTTCACTAAGTCCATTCTAGTCTTTCAATAAGCATACTTCATTTCTTCATATGTCATCATTAATATAATTTTTTTGACAGACCACATGAATTATCACCTTGAGCCACGCTCTTCGATTAAAGTGACTATTGGACATCCCCAAATAATGTTGTAAAGTCCCCATTTTTGGGGACTGGTCCCTGACTGGAGCATTCCACTGAAGTTAAATCGCAGATACATTTAAATAAAACGATTGTTTAGTGAAATCTTTCTCTCCACCTTCTCAAATCACCCTGAGCTAACTGAAACATTGATGCTACCGCCCTTATCCCGCACACCACCACCATGCGTCCAGCCCTGGGCTCACTAGAAGTGGAACTCGGCTGCTACCCACTCATCCCAGTCAACCCTGAGCTCCTTGAAAACTGGGCATGTTCCTGCTCCCTCTCCCTGCCTGAACATGACCATCGGGAGCCAGGCGCCTTCTGCAGGCACTCCAGTCCATTAAATGCTCACAGCACCGATTGTCGTTTCCTCCGTGAGTGCCCAGAAATACTCAGATCCATATCGATTGGTTCAATGAGGCTGTTAAAAAGTGTAAAATGTGGAATTATTTGTTCCACAAAAAAAACAGGCCACAGGGGCTACTTCAGACATCAAACTGTTGGGACTGAATTGTCACTCCACCAAGCTGTTAAGAATTACTGAACTGTGAAACCATATCGATTCAAACACTCTTGTAATACCGTCAAGAAAAATCATAGTTGAATTAACAAAGCAAAAAGGATTATTGTATATATCGTAATAAGGTAATAAAAGTATGTTACTGGACCAATAACAAATTCCAAGCTCTTCAGAATTTCATTGTTGTAACTTGGCTTGCTGTGTGCAATGCATTGGCCTTCACATATTCAGGGCTTTCTATTCTTTACCTTCAACCACCCTACTGCTTTCATATGATCTGCTTGCCACTGATATAACCACTCATATGCTCATGCTATACAGGCAGATTATGCATGTTAAGTGCCATAGCTCACATGCAGCAGCAGTTATGGTTTAAATTGAGAGCAATACTAGTTGGTTGCTACAGTGAATTTTGGCTTTTGTTAATGGTTGAAATGGTATTAAAAACATTTGTTCAAATTTGGCCCTGGAAAAATATTTCGTATTTCCACCCCTTACAATCAATATATAGTATGCCTGTATCTCAGTCCACTCCTATTTTGATGGAAACAATCTTTTTCTAAGGCCAAATTGGATTTAAACAAAGTTAAACAATGGCAATTTACTTAGGAAATAGTGATTAATTTCAATAAATGTCTATCATTGGACAGCACTCATCTATTTATATCTAGTGTCAAGTCCATAATATATTACTTGATAAAGATCAGCAAATAAGACTAAAAAAGAAATAAAGGCCTAATAATATTGAGATGCCAAAAGATAATATACTAATTAGTCCAACTGCTCAAAGAAAGGGGACTGACCGTGGAGAGTAACTCAACTGGAGAGTAACTCAACTGGAGCTGACTCCACTGGTTTCCGGTGTTTTGTAGCATACTGCAAACATTCTTTTTTGGGGGAGAATGTCCCTCAGCTACTGCTTTCCACTGGCGGAATTACATGGCCTCATCCCAGGAGAAATGTGGAGAGGAAACGTTCCCAGAGATCATTATGTAAAGTACAGTTCCAACAACCCATCCGGTGTTGTGGTGTTCGAGCAGGTCTCTCCCATTTCCTCCCATAAAGACACAGCCCCCTCCCCTTTATTTAGAGACTGTTTACGGGCCATGAAAATGGCAATGCCCCAAACACCCATGTCTTCTAGTGAAACCCCAACCACAGCGTGCATATGTGGGCAGATTACAGTAGAAGATGGAGGTTCGAAGGGTTAAATGGGTTATCTGCAGAGTTCAAAACAGAGGTCAAGATTGCAGAGAAATGTAACGGCATGGGGAAAGAGTTAGCGTGTCTTACACAGGCGTACGTCAGTCACTGTGATGCTGTGCTTGAGTGGCCATGGGAAAGAAACCATGTAGCTATGGGTTAACAATCTAATTCAACATTAAATGCTGTACAGGTCAAATACTTTTGAGAAAATATGATTATTAAATCATTGCCCAAAGACCAATAACCCATGACTTAATTGGTTTTAGCTTAATTTAAATCATGTGGTTTGGACGCTTTATCGTTTTCTCGCTGTGTATGTGTCGGAATACCCGGTCGGTCAGAAAATAGATGGCGCACTTAATGCTCCATGAATTTACGAGGGCATGATGGTGGTCGTGATGATGATCCGCAGCATTCCCGATAAAAACAGACATTCGCTGATTCCAACAATTCGTTCTTAGACACTGTTGGAAACAGTGGCTTATTACAACTTCAGTCTCTGAGCAACTCAGTTTAGATTCCTGAACCAAACACTCAGGCAAAGTTGGGTTTATGATTTCATGAGAAAAAAAAAAAACATTTGTCCTGTCACTTCCAAAATCTTTTCCGGTTTCTTTAATTATGTAGTACTGTCTTAGCCGAAAAGCAGTTAGCTGTGTGGCGTTACCTTACAAACTGTAGACTGCCACAGAAATGACAGCAGTCATCAGTTTGTGTCTGCTGGGTACTGCACAGACAGTTCTATTTCCAGCCTTTTCCACCCTCTGGAGAAATGAACACGTTTCTCCCTCAGACTTCCAGCCCACCGACTCGGCCCGGCCAGAGCTGGCCGTCAGCACAATGGAGACTGTCTTCACAAGGCTACAAAGCTTAATGAAATGTATAAAAAGGCTGCTGGGGAGTGTTGTATTTGTTTGTCAACGGTGTGAATGATGACACTCATGTTGGACAGGTCTCCCCAGACTGTGGATCAAACTCCCATGCTAATGTAAATTTTAAATAGCCTCATGCTCTGTGAAGAGATTCTGTGTGCACATGATTCTGTACACGCACGCATGTGTTTTTGTGAGCAATTGAGCCCTTGTCTGGAAGGGTGCAGACAATTAGGGCTGCCTTGCTGTGTTAAAAACACAACTACCATCACGTCACAATACCCATTTGTAACTGCTTTCGTTAATGCAGTAATTGTCCAATAATGTTTCGGACACTTTGGTAGTCTGATGCACAATATTGTTAATGCTTAATGCTTTGCTCTGACAGCCAGGCGATCTCAACAACAACAGAGGAGCTGGTGACTGGTCTGAAGCTGATCACTGGCATGTGTTTTCTAGCATGCCTAATAGAAAAGAGGGAGGCGTTAGTTGTAGAAATTGACTTTTACAGAAAGTCTTTAGTACCCAGACACTCTTAGCAAGCTTGGACAGCCACAAATTATCACTATATAGGCAGAAAGTCCTGATATTTTGTGTTCTCGTAAACAGAGACAGCTGTTTTACGAGAACACAAAAAACACTCTTGGTTGATGTGGATCCTTTTTAGAAAAAACACCCTTCAAGATGTGGATCCTTTTTAGAACGTAAAGGATTTGTGGCTCTAATTGTGTGAAGTCTCACTGAACACCATGAAAAATTGTCAAACAATACCTCTTTCTAAATTTCAAAGGAAACACTGGGTGGGCTTTTGGTGGTTAATTGCTGATGTCAGTAACTCCCACTGGCCAGGTGCTACTAGTGGCCAGATAAGGGCATGCTTATTCTGCCTGCCACTCTCTTCTTCAGTACTTGTATATGCCATTTTCACAAAAAGATTTTTTTGGACAGAAGGTTAACAGCTCTATAAGGAATGGCACATATATATCCGCATATTTCTTTCGTCCATTTTCTTTATTGAATTTTTGACTTAAAATGAGGTGGTGCGATGCAGCTGCATTGATCAGTTAGACAGTTAAAATCAATTTTTGTCTGCATACATTTGTGCATGTTTGCAGGGATTTGAGGATACATTTGTTCAACTGTGTGTGGCTAAGACGGGACTCGAGTTCTTCACAATAGGGTTTAACCTAAACCCCAGACTATTTGCAGTCTGTGCAGAGATGACAAATCTCTGAAGGGAATTGGACTGAGGAGAGGCCAGACTTCCGACAAAAGCAATTTCCTCCTCTCTAAAAACACATTCTGTACATGGAACACCTTTACATGGCAGCATCAAAAATCCTTATAACACGATGGAACAGTGATAATGGAATTGAAGTTTTATGGCACTTTTCCGTCTCTTTTCAGTCTCAAGGCACTTTACAATTGTATGGGGACACACTTATCATACATTTTATTGGATTTTGCAAAATGAATATTATCACATTAAAATTATTTTACACCAAAATAAAATAGCACTTTATAATTAAGTACAGTAATAAATAGCAGTTCTAGGTATTACCACGTAAGGACGCAGTAATCGGGTTACACAATTAGAAAAAGGAATGTCAAATTGCATTGTTACTTGACAAATTTTATTCCATATATGTAACTACTGATGTCTTTAGATGTTGTAGTTTAGTGTCTAGTTTTCCCCAGACATGAAGGGAACCATGATGCTGAAACACACCTGGGACCATATGTCAAGACTCCAGTAAGAATGTTTGATGAACAGAAACGTTAAGCTTTTTTGATGATGGGTCTTGTTATTTCTGGGGAGAACCAAGTTTTACATTCCAGCGCATTTTACAAAATACCAATAGTCAAGTATGGTAGTGGCAGTGTGATATTTTGAGGATACTTTGCTGCTTCAGGACCGAAAAACTTGCCATCATTGAAGGAACCATGAATTCTTTCATCTCTGGAAAAGAGAATTCTAAAGGAGAATGTCAGGTCATCCATCCGTAATTTGAAGCTAAAGTGCCGCTGGGTCATGCAACTAAAGAATGATCCAACATTATATCAGAATAGCTTAAAAGCAACAAAATAAACATTTTGGCCTAGTTAATTTCCAAACCTTTTTAGTTCTGGTTGTGAAAGTACCTAAAAACAGCAGTTTACTCTCCAAAACACACAATGCTGATTTAAAGCAGTTTTGTACGGAAGAGTGAGCCAACATTTCTCCACAGCAATGTAAATTCTGATCAAGAACATTTACTTGCAGAGGTCACGTAACTGTCAACCAGTCAGTTTAAGTGGGGAATTTTAAGTTGAGTGTTGAATAATTATGTACTTTAAAGGGGAATTTCACCATATCTTGCCTACTAATGTTAGCAATAATACAGGCCATGAAAATACAACATCTTCTCAACAAAATCAGAATATTCTGGTTGGATAGACTTGCTCTGTATTCGTCAATTCATAAAATACCAATGGTTCCAGTATTCATGAAGAACGTAGATACCGCCTCCCTAACAAAATGCGATTTGAGAATGCAATGGTAATAATATTTGGCAGATCAAAATACACACTTTTTAAACCAATAGTTATTTCTGAAACACCAATATTCATCATGCCCATGTGGTGTTCTGTACCTGGCTGTAATATTTACAAGCTTCCCACAAGTTCCCTTTTGCGTTTTGTTTCCCAGGTGCCAGTCCCCAATGCACCCAATAGTAATTACAACAGATCTGACGATTAAACAGCACATTTGTATTTGCCTATACTATGCCAAACATTAACACAATTTTCAATTGAAATGAAATTTGGCTAGTGGATTACATTTAGATGACCAATGTTTTTTTACATGCCGAGAATGCAATACCTTTGCAGTTATCCAGCTACAGTTGGCAAAAACATGAACATTAACACATGTTTATCAGTAGAAATAGCATTTTCAAATTATTATTTAACTCTGACAAACAAATATATGCTTTCTCAACTTTCCACTAAATCTGGTCATTAGTAATATGACTGATGACACCGTTTGTTCTGCTAAATTTCAATTAACTTGGAATCTTAACAGTAAAGTAATGTGTTAATTTAGGAACTTTTAAGACAATTCTGCTATGTACAATAATAACAACAGATATCCTGATAAGCATACAAGGTGTCAACACTTTTCCTCTTTCTAAAAGTCTACACCTCTTGTGGGGAGGCGCTTCCTGCTTTGGCTCAGCCTCTTCCCCTCCCCTTGGCAGGGTTTGAAAACATTCTGGAAGACTGGTATTGCTAGCTCGCTAGTTATCTAAGTTTACATTACATAACACAATATCTTGTCATCATGATTTGAAAGATTTGTGATCATACTTGATGATCACAAATCTGTACGGTTGATGTAGAACGTACATGTTTGAACCTGAGAAGGCTAATGCAGTTGATTTGAGAGACAGTGGGAATGGCATCATCAACTGTTTTTGGATATCCTTGTAAAATTTGTTGAAATAAGGTTTGAAGAATGTACACTTAAATTAAGGGAACACTTAAATCACACATCGGGTCCTGATGAACGAATTTAAAGATCAAAATCTTTACTGTACATTGTGTAATTCGTTGAGAACAAAATGACGTAATACGAGTCTGTGGAAACCAAAATCACCAACCAATTGAGGGCTAGAATCAAACTTACACCGAAAATCTAAGTAAACAAGTGAAGTCAAATGCTGTTCCAACTGAATTTCATCACGGGCAACTCATAACGTAACTCAGTAGTGTGTGTGGCCCTCACGTGCCTGTATGCACTCCCGACAACGTCTGGGCATGCTCCTGATGAGACGGCAGATGGTGTCCTGGGGGATCTCCTCCCAGACCTGAATCAAGGCATCAGTGAGTTCCTGACAGTCTGTGGCACTACTTGGCATTGGATGCACCGATACATAACATCCCAGACGTTCTCAATTGAATTCAGGTCTAGGGAATATTAGGGCCAGGCAATGGCATCAATGCCTTCATTTTCCAGGAACTGCCTACACACTATGGCCACATGAGGCCGGGCATTGTCCTGCACCAGGAGGAACCCAGGGCCCACTGCACCAGCGTAAGGTCTGATGATAGGTCTGAGGATTTCATCCTGGTAACTAACAGCAGTCAGGGTACCGTTTGTTAGCACATGGTGATCTGTGCAACCCTCCAAGGATATGCCTCCCCAGACCATCACTGACCCACTGCCAAACCAGTCATGCTGGATGATGTTGCAGGCAGCATAACATTCACCACGGTGTCTCCAGACTCGATCATGTCTGTCAAATGTGCTCAGTGTGAACCTGCTCTCATCTGTGAAGACAACGGGGTAACTGGCAAATGCCAGTCGAGCTGCATGGTGCTGGGCTGTGAGCGCTGGTGCCACTAGAGGATGTTGGGCCCTCATGCCACCCTCATAGAGTGTTCCTGACAGTTTGGTCAGAAACATGAACACCAGTAGCCCACTGGAGGGCTACACTCATTTTGTAGAGCTCTGACAGTGCTCCTCCTGTTCCTCCTTGCACAAAGGAGCAGATACCGTTCCTGTTGCTGGGTTGATGACCTTCTACGGCCATGTCCAGCTCTCCTTGTGTAACGGCCATCTCCTGGAATCTCCTCCATGCTCTTGAGATTGTACTGGGAGACACAGCAAACCTTCTTGTGACTGCTTGTATGAATGTGCCATCCTGGAGGAGCTGGACTACCTGTGCAACCTGAATGGGCTGCAGGTACCGCCTCATGCTACCAGTAGTGACAAGGATAGTAGCAAAACACAAAACTAGAGAAGAATCAGTCAGGAAGGATAAGGAGCAATAACCAGCAATTGTCAGAGGCCACTACCTGCAAAACCATTCATGGTTGGGGGGGTTGTCTTGCTGTTGCCTCTCCAGTGTACCTGTTGTCACTTTCATTTGCTCCAAAACAGGTGACATTGATTCACAATCGCTTATGCTTCCTAACTGGACAGTTTGATGTCCCTGTCCTAACTGGACAGTTTAACTGAGTTGGTGTTATACTGTGATGATTACGTGTTCCCTTCATTTTTTTGAGCAGTGTATTTACTAATTGCTTCTGATCACAACAATTTTATCAAAACCAAAATAATTAAGGTAATTCCAGTGATTTGTGCTTTGCTTATTTCTAAACAAACAGTGGCTGTGGGAATTGATGTACTGTTTCTTTTGGATACTGTAGTATATAGAGGGTATATTAACTATTGAGATCTGTAACTATCATTATTTAAAACACCTAGATAAGTCAAATATTGCTATAATTGAAACTGCAAGTTTACTAAAACACTGGAGCCTAACCGTGCTTGATAGGGATCTGGCGGTCTGTCTGCTGATAGGAATATCGCTGATATCCAATGTCTATTTTAAACTACGGACAACCTTGACTACACACAAAACAATTTAATCAGTAGAACATGGAGGCTTTTAAACACAATTAAACAAAACATGAATACATTTATTTTTCAGATCTCACTCATCCTTCTATACATGTTCTGACGTACTAGATTCTGCTGTTTAGCACACAAATCCCATTCATGTACTCCCTCTGGCCAATTATGTGAAAATCTCACTGACCTAGAAATCTATCAAACATGATAAAAAAAAAAACATCTAGATTCCCCCAAGGTAAAATGCCCCTTTAAGTAAATCATCAAAATATTTATTGTTTTTTTGTTCAGATTCTCTTTATCTGATATTCTATAATTTTAATAGGGGGCAAATACTTTCTTGTGCATCCTCCAATGCAATTTCTTTGCTTCCTATCCAACTAACCTAACCTTTAAGCATGTACTAAAAACCCTCCAAAAACCACTCCAAACCAATTCACATTACATCAAAATGTTTTTCTAGTGTAATGTAGACACATTTTTTTTTAAATGTTCTTTTCACTGTCCCATGAATCCATATTTGAGTTATTTAAAACAATAAACAAAGGCATTGCCGACACATTTTCCAGAATGAGATAGGAGATAAGATGGTTTTGAGTGTTTGGAGCAGGTTTTGTTACGTTTGAACACATTTTCATAACGCATTCAAGTCAATGGTAAGTGATGACTCACTGTCTGTATAAATAATTAAATAACTATTCAAAAATGGTTTGAGGAATTAACTCAAAGCACAGTCAAAATAAGGCCACATGCAAATATGGGTGAACTCCCCCATTAGCGGTTGTGCAAACGATAGATAGGAACTTCCTTCAAACAGCAGGCTGAGACACACACATCGTATCCATGAGTAAATCTTGGAAAGTAGATTATTTTTAGTGACTTTGCATATTGTAATAAACAAAACATCAATTGCATAGTGTAAAAGGGAATCCATAGTAACATTTCGTAATTCTAGTTATGTGGATTTCGTAGTTATGTGGAATAACATTGATGGGGTTGTAATTTACACATTCCTTGTTCAAACTGTGTAATAACCGATTCCCCTCCAACCCTTTAGTCACATAGCAGCGCCTATAACAACAGTGTTATTACGGCAGATTATGTGAACCTTATCAATGTCTCTTGAGCTACTTTGAGACCACATGGCGCCACAGTGGCCAATACCATTTGCATGCTGGGAAAGCAGCCAGGGGATGGGGAACGTGTGGTAGTCTCATCAGCACTTAGCAAGGTCCATGCTTAACCTGAGCCCCTGGAATGCAGTGAGTCCTGCTCTGCCCTGCGAAGAGAAAAGTGACAACAGATCGATGTCTCTGATTAATTAACTTCTAATGAGTTTGTCTGAGCAAAGTTAGACATGTCCCATGTTCTCATTCTGACCTCCCAGGGCCTAGTTCGCTATACCTCTTCACCCTAATACCCCATTCTCCCATTTTTCAGGAACATATTGATCTCCAACGGGTTGGCTGATAAGAACCATCTTTCATCTATATAACCCTGTCTATATGTCTATGTTACTGTACTTCCTGCCATCATTTTATCCAAGGTGTTTAATCTTATTCTGGGGGACATTTACTGATAGTTAGCTCAGTGTAACACTGGAGGTTAATAAACAACAATTCCATAATTTTTTCTTTAAGTCAACAATGCCTCCTCACCAATTAAATATATTTCATGTGTCAAATATATTGGTACCTACAAAAATATTCCTGTATTAAGTCAGTCATCTGACAGAATAAGTGGCCTAGGTTGCACCTCGTACAAACATTTTTATAGAATGTTTTCATGTTACACTGATGTGGGACAAAATGGAGGACAACTCTGCACTCTGTGTGCTAGACATTTGTTATTCTTTTTCTGTAATATAATTTAGTTGAAAAGAGAAAGGGTGCAGTGACGATCAATAGCTGGTCAGTGTGTGATGGATGGTGGAGAGATGACTAATTTCACTCCAAGACAAATTACTCTCTCCGCTCCAAACCACACAAGCCCTTAAAACCTGAAGAATACAGAGGGAAGAAAATAAAAAATAGCAGCCTAAGCCATTGCGCCCCCAATTGAGTTCTCTTACTCCCACGTTCCATTCACCTCAATTGTTTCTGTTCGCCCAGCGTTCACAGTCCCCGTGTGAGGTGGCAGTGTGATGGCTAGGCTAGCAGTCATTAGGGGCTTGAAGCCAGGGTTTCTTTCCCAAGACCAGCCCTCCTTTTTTCTACTGAGATGCATTTTATTGTATACTCCAGCAGCTGTATTTTGTTCGAGTGATTTCGTAATGTTGATGTTTTGATACTTTTCATATGCAAGAAAGACTCTTGGATGGGATTGCAACCAGCAGACAGAATTATCCCCTGAATTTAACCCACTCCAGTAGGTTACCATTGGATTCCTTAAAAAGCTACATAACCTACTCTGTTATAGAATTTGCTAGGATTTGCAAATTCTGTTGGCAGTGGCAATTCTAGGATTTTCTAAATGGTGGGGCCATATGGGGCAGTATTTATTACAAAGGGGGCAACAGCTCCTTGGAGGGCGTCCAGTGGCAGGTTTTTTGGGAGGGAAATAGCATTTCAAATCTGTTTTTCAGCAATGATTGAGGTAAATTACCAAATAAATACCTATCTGCTAGCAATCTCTTGTGATATTTTTTTAAATGATTTAACTAAAATTGAATTAGAAAACCAAATGTATTCTACAAAATATCCCAAAAGTGTTTCATTATAATATATTCCTGAGCATTTGTCCAGTATAAAGGATATCAGTGAAGAAAATATTTTCGTCTTTAAAAATTGAAATACGACGTTTTGCTGCCTTTGATATGAAGACCCTCTAATTTATGTGATCCTCTCAACCTTAATTCTTTCAAATAGTAAAAGAATTGAGATTTGTGTATGGGGCTGGATCATCTACTTTTGATTCTGAAATGTCTGGACCATCCGCTTTTGATTTTGAATCAAGCTCAGCAATGAAGTACACATGTGCATTCCAAGTCTTTTCAGAGAGACAGCTCATGTTGCTCCGGTCACTTGTAAGAGACTTCTCATCTGGCTCTAAAACGGGTCTAAAGTGCATAAATTGTTTAAAATGCTTAAATGAATTACCCCATAACAACGAAAAAAGTGCAAATCAACAATTAAAAGGTGAAAAAGTATAATTTTATGATTTTAGAGGATGAAATACACAATCAAATAGGTTAAATATCATCTGTCCTAATTATTAGACCGCCTGCTATTCTTTTTAAGTTACAATAGTGGAGGGAAAAAATGCAAAAATATATTCAAGTTATTGTTGTTTGAGCAATGAAATGTACTTTAGAATATGAAGGAGCCAAATGATTGGCCTCTTTCACCAGTTCGATCCGGCTCCAAATGTTGATGAAAAGGTGCCATTCAAAAAGAGAGGTTTGTTTGCGAACGACCCATCACTGCAATAAAGCTTAACTTAGTTTGCCTGCTGGACTGATACGTTAAGTCAACATTACCTATCTCCATAAATAAACCTGGTCAAAGTCTTAGCAGGAATAAAATTAATTACAATAGTATTTAAACATTTACAACTAACGCTAAATCTACAAAAGTTACAACTTTTGTAGTTGGTGCACAAGCACGTGTGGAGCGGGGAACTATTATGCTGCAAAATAAATCCTGGTGCTTTACATTTGTAACTCATCCTGTACAGTTGGCCTGCCACCTGGAAGGTAAACTATAAAAGATTGTAAATTATTTCCAGTTTAGGATTTTCCTGCCTGGTTAAACACGTTCAAATATGGATTGAAGAATGTTTTAACAATCACATTGGGACCACAACAGTTTAAAAAGACAAATCGACAAATAAGTTAGTTAAATCTAGTGATTTGTTGCTAAACAAACTGTGAGAATTATTCTGACTAGGTTATGAAGTTAACTATTGTGCTTACAGTAGTAATCTACTGTAAAATGTAGAGCCTACTCTATTTACATACATCAGGTGATGTACAGCAAAAATTAAGAGACCACTGCACCTTTTCCTTTCCTTTCCAAGAAAGTTGAAAAGGAAAGTTTTGAGTGAGGAACAGAAACATTCAATTTGCAGTGGTCTCTTAATTTTAACCCTTCTGTTCCTCACTCAACACCTTCCTTTTCAACTTTTTTGGAACGGAAAGAAAAGGTGCAGTGGTCTCTTAATTTTTTCCGGAGCTGTATCTGTCACATTCACATGGACATCAAACTCACATTGACTAACATACTTTGTTTGCTATCATAGCCTCTATAACTACACTATGCTAAGGCCTACAGAAATCAAGTTGAGCAAAATGTGGACAAAAGCGGTGGAACCCAGTTTAAAATAATATTGCCTCACAACATGTCACCCCAATGAAATGCCTTGCTTGGGCAGACATCCAAAAGGTATTTGCTAAATATGGTTATGGATACAGATTATGGTTAAAGATACGGTTAAATATGGTTAAGGATACAGATTACGTTAAAGTGACGTCATACCCTTACTCTGGACTCCCGGATAGCTGAGCTAACTAGCTAATTACTGTAGCTTGACAACACCAGCCTGCAGCTAATGGCTACCAATATTGCCAAGTTATAAATTGCTCACCCACCAAACATTTCTATACTATTGACATGCCCTTTAGATTACGTTAGTCCTTGTGATAACGACACACCAATATGAATGACCAAAGCACTGCTGATCTATCAGGTACTGAGTACTGACAGTGAATTGCTTTCCACGTTACTAGCGATACTGCAGCTAATATTCCTAACCTTTTCGGTAGCTAAAGTGTGTCAAAGAATGTTCTGTTTATTTCAGTGGGTTAACAACATATATCTTTGAATATTGGTCACCATCTGGATATGATAGCGACATGCCAATGAGCTAACGCGTTTATGCCCCTTAATTCATAGCAATAAGCTGATTTGAATGACTAGAGCACTGCACTGTTGTTTACTGGGCTTCACGAAAGCTTGTTGCATTCCGTTGAGTAGGCATGCCCATGATGTTTGTACGGCGTGTCACCGGTAGTAGCTAACATAGCCAAAGTGTGGTAAAGAAAGTTGTGTCTATTTCAGGAATTTAATGATTAATACATTTGAATATTGGTCACTATCTGGATGTTATAGTGACATGCCAATTAACTAAAGGGTAGATGCCTATGTGTAAATGTACTGTTGTCTACTTGGGCTTGCTAAAACAAGCTGCTTTCCAGTACTGTAGGTATTCAATGATGTTTGCCAGTGATTTCGGCAGTGAGCGTAACTAACGTTACTCCTGTCTGTTGGAACAACCATTGCAAAAACAAGTGTTGAGCCCCTAAGAAAATAATGCAATTCTATTCAGCCTAGGAGCATGTGCAGCTGAGAGAGTTCAGAACATGAATTTGATCTTTGAATGAAACAACTTTCCTTTTATTTCTTCACATTTAATATTAGTACATAGATTGTCAGCTACGCTTGTTAAATGATAAACTTTTACTACAGAGTAGCTGTTAAATGACTACTCAATCAGCCAGATACAGTCACAAGTGTAGTGATGGCAAGAGGGTCAGAGAACTGGTTCATGGACAGTGGAGAATGCTAATCGTATATACAATATAATGTAGACATGCCAAACTGTCTTTTTGTCTGTAAACTGTTGGTGGTATTGGCTTCACTGACTAAATCTTGTTAATAGAGCACACTTCCTCCAAAGCAGAATTATAAATATCCTATATGTTTGCATGTTATTACTTTTCTAAAATGTTGAAACCTAGCATAGCTGGGCACAGTTAATCAAAAGGTTTGCTAACTATTAATCCGCTGACCAAAAAGTTAACTTCGATAATCATTATTCCGTTAAAAATGTAACGGATGTTAGCGATGAACTTTAACTTAAATTTTTATTATTAAAAAATGTGCTACAATCGTTTCCATTGAACTCCTGACTTCCTGGCTAAGTGAAATTACATTACATTTGTCCTTTTCCGTCAAGGTGAGGCAATTGTGACATTGAATTTAAAGTGACATTGAAGTGACGTTGAATTTAATCAATTTTTGGAAGGTCTCGGCTCAGCATAACAATGAATAGACAATCCAATTCACAGATACTAGAGAGCCATCCTCTAGTCAGAGCCATTCTTTGTTGGCCGATCACAGATGATGCTTACAACACACACATAGCTGCTCGCAAGTATTATGAGGATTCCCAAGTGTTTTTTCCCACTTTTTTCACTCTTGACCTTCATCATAGCCTTGAAACTAGAGCGCAATCTTACCACAGAGAAATACAGTTTTGACTTTCAAAATAGCATCTAGATATTCAGCACAGCAAGCACTGGATTTGGTCTCGTTCCCCACTCCAGACTGAAGCAAAAATTGTCTTAGACTCTATAGGGTTTTAAAAGTACATTGAGTGATAAGTTTTTGGGTTAGCGGACTAAAGTCAACAAAGTTAAATGTAATAGAAGTTAATTAGTCCAATAATGATTTCCACAGTTAACTTAAATGTTAAATCATTAACAAAAATCTGAACTATGTTAACTAACAATTAACGGATTAACGGCTTGGTGCCCAGCTCTAAAAACTAGCATAGGAACTAGCAACTCTCTGAGAAATATGTTATATCCAGTTAGAAAACAGTATTACACCACACTAACCACACCTTCAATCAGGGGCGGACTGGGTCAAAAATTCAGCCCTGGCACTGTAGCCACACCAGCCCACATTACCATACCTGCTTATCCTCACCCGCAGACAAACGCATTCGCTACTTACGTTTGTGTACAGATGGTAGAGCTACTAAAAGAATATATAAGCAGTATAGTATATCACAGTTATTTAAACCTTTAATCTATGTGACTGACAGACGATGCTCACTACTTTTTAAAGAGCACATGTTTATAACAAATAAGCACATACTGCACACATACTGTACAGTACAATATGTAAGAAACCTATGGCTGTGCATCTGACTCTGTTGTTCTGCTGTGGTGTGCAGTCTGTCTATATTTTGTCTGCAGTCACTGTCTTTACAGTCATTCTACAATATATTGTTCCTTGTTGTCACTGTCTGTCTGTCTGATTTTCCTTGTTCCTCTTTGTTCTCACTCTGTGAACTTTGCCTGTCTGTCTGATTCTCCTTGCTCTTCTCTGTTCTCACTCTGTGAACTGTGCCTGTCTGTCTGATTCTCCATGTTCCTCTCTGTTGTGACTCCCTGTGAACTTTGCCTGTCTGTCTGATTCTCCTTGTTGTAATGTACAGTTTAGTTTAAGTACATTTGTGTATCACTGTTTTCTTCCTTCCTCCACCAAACTCCTTGGAAGCCTAGGTTCCATCCTGGCTAAGGATTAATTACATACGGTATGTATGCATTTATCCAATGTTTTATTTTATTACATGACTAGCTACTTGCGTTCAGTGTAAAGTTCTGTACAAATGTTTACAGTAGTAGACAGCTATTGCTATAGGTTACATTTTCAATGTGTTAGACTATATTTCAAGTAGACTAGTCTGTTTACCCCAAATCCCGCCTTATCTGTTGATATGTCAGTCATGTGATTCAGTAACATGCTAGCTAACACTTGTAACTATGTAACCAATAACCACGAAACAATTAAATGTTGATATACAGGATTTCTATGCTAATTACCCTTAGCAGTTTAATACAATATACCTTAAAAAAAAACACTGGAGCTAACTGGCAGAAGTAGCGTGAACTGCGTGAAAATGACTTGAGCTAGCAGTCTTTTCTCTGTTTTCTTCCAACCTCCACTGCACTACTGTCCTCCACTGCAGCTTCAGCAGCAACTAATATTTCATCTGTCTCAGTCTCAGACAACGGCACTCAAAACAGACCAACTTAAATATTAACTTAAACAGCACTCGAAACAGCCAAACTTAAACCTTTCAAAAATTGTTCAGTTAATTTTGGCAGCATCGGACTTAAGAGCTCTTTTATATTGCTTTCACAAACTTTATCAGCACCGCCTTTTCCTATTTTTACTGTCAATTATCTAGCAATCATCTTCTGTTCTGACAACATTAACCTATCTTTACTGACTATCAGCTCGTGTTGCACTCTCTCTGATGACGCGTTTGATTTTGAATGAAGTCCCAATTTGAGCAACCTCTGATCATATGGATTTTTAAAACCATAGTGAAATTGTGCAAGTCATGAAAACCTGTCCTATGCGCCACCAACCTGTAAAAATAATTTATTTATATATATTTAAAAAAAATCTGTACAGCCCACCCCAAAAAAGATGGTCCGGCCCCTCTGGCATTTGGCAGAATTGCCAGATGACCAGTCCACCCCTGCCTTCAATAAGCATGTGGGGGGAGGTTTCTTGAAATGTAACAACCAATAGAAAACTTAGCACCTGGAGCCAGTGCTCTATTCAAACTTTTTTTGAAATTCAATAGTTTCCAGACCTTCAAGGAGTCCTGACAAGATTTGGAGGTGTAGCCTCGTGAGACTATGGTTATCAAAACATAAAATATGTAAATATATAAATGAGATGAATATCTATAATTAGCATAAACAGGGAATAACAAGCAATATCTAAAATCATGCCTAAGTTCAATTACTTGGACTGTCTCTCTATGCACACAAGTCTCTCCCTCAGGGAGAGCCGGGTCGTGCTAGTGAGAGTGCAGTGTCAGAGGGTTAGGCTACATTGCTTTCCCACGACAAAAGATAGTATTTGTGAAATAACGATTATATACGTGAAAAATAAATGTTCTTTCACAAAATCGGGGAATACCAATAAATGGCGGTACATGCTATGTGATTAGTCAGTTTCAGATTTTAAAGTTTATCTTTTCTAACATCTCCAAAGGAGTCAGCATGATGAATTATTGCTTTAATCTTGGTAGAAGCAGGTATTGTAGAATATAAGACTAAGAATAAGACTATGACGGCCAAACCCGAGATCTGATGCTGGGTGAAATGGAAAGGAAGTAGAAAGCAACATTCATATGATTCGATTACGTATTGATACAAAACACTTTAGGAAGGAAAGGAGAGGAAATGACACTAACTGGATGGATACAATCCCATTAAGGCTGACATTGACAGTGGCCTTAACCCATCTCTCACTAGCTGGAATTGGAGAGCGAGGGAAAGAGAGAGGATTTAATGAATACCAGTAAAGGTGTGGATTATGTTCTGCAAGCCTTGTTGCTATGCTATAAAGACATTGGGTGAAAACGGGGTCTTCCCCACTCCATTACGACTAGATCACACAGTGTGCATGTGTAAAACACAATTAAAGTACAAAGGCTTCATGCCTGTGGTAGTGTATATCCTACCAGTTAATGATACAATACCGGTGCATTGACTCTGCGAGCTTTGGTAAGGGAGGAGAGGGTGAATATAAAATTACTAGTCCTGCATTCAAACTCTGTGTGTATGTGTGTGTGTGTGTGTGTGTGTGTGTGTGTGTGTGTGTGTGTGTGTGTTGTCAGCTGAGGAGCAAGGGGGATATACAACGATTACGGTGAGGGTGACGCTCCATACATTAGCATATAAAATCCTCTCCGTTAAACCTTGTCGCAGACAAGCAGACTGACACACAATGTCCAACAAGCAGCATGTCCGTTCATTTAATTCGCTACCAGCCTGATATCGAATGGACAGACAAAGCATGCCATCAGCCAGAGACGTGCGTCCCACCGACCGACTGTCATGTACTGGCACGGCAGGCCAACCGCGCCAGTGGAATCCGACGCCCTCTCTCCCTCATTTGGAAGACCTGTTTTTATTATTAGCCTCACTTGTGTTGCTGATCACTGTCCCAATTTAAGTCCCTCCTGGCGCATGTGTCCTGCCTCCAAGCCTGCAGCATCGCAGAAAGACTGACCTCTGTCACGGATCTTGGAAAAACAAAAGAGTCGAAGCGAACACAGGACCCCAAAAACAGAGATTTCATTCCTTTAAACAGAAACTGGTCGAGGCCAGAAAACTCACAAACATGAGTGGCGTACAGAGCCGACATACAGAGTCAGAATATATGCCTGCAACAATGAGTTAATGAAAAATAAAGGGCAGGTACTGGGCAAACACAGACAAGAGAAATACAGTTTGGGATTGGGGATAATTAACTACAGCTGTGTGTAATAGTGAGTGGGGTTCGTAAGGTCGAACTTAGAACTCCAGGGATGCTGCACGCAGCCGCACAGGAGAGGGTGGAACAGGTGGACCAGACAATGGTATGAAAATGCATGCAAACCACATGCTCAAAAAACCCACCCGCACCCCAGAATCCTACCATCCCTACTGGCGATGTGCATTACTACTCGATGTGCAGTATTTCAATCATTCAGCACTGCTGAATGGTAGTCTCATAAAGCATACGAACCGTAGCGGCTCCAGGTACTAGCCGAAGACCTGAGGGGCTGCTCTTGTTTGGCTTCCTAAATATCAGCCAACTCTGCAGTCATAACAGACAAGTCTGCCAATTCAACACAGCACCTATGGTCCCAAATGGCAATGTGTTAACTTTACAGTGCACTACTTTAACCACGGTCCATATGGCACTGTATACTGTGAAGTGTGCCGTTTTGAGCACGGTCAATGTTAGTTTCACTGCAGACTTACACACATCAAATGTATTGATCCGATAAACAGTCAAACACTTGGTGGAAGCCTGCAGAGACGCTTTTAGATTTCACTGTGAGAAATATGACATCCCATCATAGCATGGTGGTGTACCCTCATAAACGTTGTACCAGTCAGTACTGAAATACGAACTGGAAAACCTGAATCGGCACAGGTTTTAGAAAATTCAACCAGCGATAAGCTTAATCTAGTCCTAATGTGAGGGTGGGCAACACTAATTGAGCATTTCTAATCTCAATTGAATTCTAATCACTTTTTCAGGTATAAATCATGTCTTTGCTCTTGCAACCAGCCAGGCACCATCTTTCCTCCCTTTGTTCCCATGATGCAGCAGCTAAAGAGGAATTATAAATGGTGTAAAAACCTCCATTAGCAGTACTGGTTGATTTATAGAAGCCAGTGAGACTGCTGCTGAGGTCTAATGTAACAACTAGACAGTCAAGGCCGTATTTAGCCTGCCGGTAATGAATCATTACAACATGAAAGAAGAAGGAAAGGGGGGTGAAGGAGGGGGAGAGAGAGGGAAGAAGGAAGCGGGAGAGGGAGAGAGAAAAAGAGAGAGATGTCTGCTGGAAGGAAGAGATTGAAAATACAAGGGCAGAAAGGGCTGAACTCAGGACAGACAATTGAAAACCTCATCAGGATAACATGTCAGGGTAATGTATAGGTTATGTCTTTGTCTTTCACTATGGCAGACATTCTATCCTTATTTAATGTAGGCCTTTACATCATCCCACAAAAAAATATATATTCGTAATCTCCCAGTTCAGTTTTTCTTCATTAATCAACTGTTCCCTTGCATTTTGTTATAATTTTGAATGTCCAAATAACCATTATCAGGGAGTACATGATTGTCGGAAGGCGGCATTACCCTCATAAAAAACTTCCCAAACTAGAAACTGTTTTGATCATCAAATTTGTAAGTGGTGCTAGTCAGCATTAACTAGCCATAAAGCAGTCTGACAGGGAAATAAAGATACATTTCCCACGTCTCCCCATGCATTCCGGTTAAAAGTCTAACTATCTGAGGCCATCCTCAATAACTTCAGGGATAAGTTCCAAATGGCATCCCTACACACTTTATAGTCCACTACCTTTGACCAGGGGCCTGTATAGGAACAGGGTTCCATTTGGGAAACACCCAAGAAAGAGAGGCCTGCCAGGTAGCTGTGATAGTGTCACTGACACCTCCCTGAACTCCATCCACCTCCACATGGTCTATGGAGAAATCACCTTGCCCTGCCTTGAAGTCGGTCCACCCACCTGCCATCACATCTCAGAAGACAAAGCAGTAGAAGGGAACCGGTAAACACCGGTGGTCCCGTTAATGGTCCATCTAGACGTCCCCCTCCATTGGTCATGTGTCAAAAAAAACAACAGTAACCAGGAAAATGACAAACCCTAATCGTTCACACAGATCAACATGAGTGTTCCCAGATGCCTATCTCCCAATATGCATTTTCCCCATCAAGGTGTCCTTTAAGTAAACCAAGAAAATTGACTTAGCACCAGAGAGGCAGGATGTGAAGGCTCAAGTCATTAATTTCCCCAGAGTAGGCATGCTCCTCACCGTGCTTTGAGGAGTGGGGTGACCTTTCCTTGGCTCTCAGAGAGCTGAGACGGATGGTACAAGACAAATGAGACATTAGAATAAAGCAGCGGGGAGAGAGAAATTGTAAGGAGAGAAGTTAGCTAAAGAGGAAATACGGACAGACTGAGTGAGGAAGAGAGACAAAGAAAAAAACGAGAGCTAGGGAAGGAAATGTCGTTGTCTCCCTAGGAAACCCTCATACCTCCTCTGAAAACCCCCCCAGAATATATTATAATGAGACATCTAGTAGACAGAGAAACATGAAATCAGTACTAGTGGCAATGTACTGAAACGTCCTTTCACAAGGGTATGCCCACTCTGCATATCCCACTGATTCCCAGTCACTGCACAGCCGGGCGGAGCAGACCAGTCTACTGTACACTACATGCGTGTCAGGCTAACTCTATCAAATGAGTCTTGAAAGGCATTGCAATTACAACCATTGACCGTGCCGCTGGAGAAGGCCTTAATTGGGTCCGGGTGTATTGACTGAACCTCTCTCACACGTACGGTCGATGCAGCTAGCGAGAGTGATCAGAAGCAGGAGCCTGTGACCCAAATGGTGTTCTGTTCCCTTTATGGTGCACTCATTTATACCAGATCCTGGGGGAATAGGGTTTGATTTGGGACACAGGGCGCGACCCCACTCTTCCCCTTTTGGATACATGCCTCGGGGTCATGGGTGAGGTGCTCCTTCATGTTTGCATGCTCCTTAGCTGGGTAACGAAAAATACCCCTAGCCCTCACTGAGGAGTGCCGGAGAAGCTAGCCCCTGCCTTCAGAAATCCTAACACAGGCCTAGCCCTAGTGTTAACGGAAGTTTGACCTGTTGGCTAGGCTACATCATTTGCTAGCATGCTAGTTTCCATGACTCTTAAACTTACAAAATGTTTTGTGAATTAATGGGCTGCAATGTGGTTATGGAAAGACCAGTAGGTTGTTGCCTTTCGAAGTTAATGTGGAATAAAACTAACTAAAGTGAGATATCGCATACACAATGCACAAAACATTATACTGTATAGTCATTTTTGTAATTTGCTTGTCAAATGAAACCTTTATTTCATGTGTCAAATTGCAAACATTTATGTTGTGTAGGTGGAATTTGGGATAGCTCGCATTATCTGAAATTACAACAACGGCAATGCAACCAGCCTGACAATAATGACTAAAAACTGTAGTCATTTTCAATATTCTTAAAATCTCTTATGCTTTAGTCATCCAAATTATCCTTATTCACTTGTTGTTCTACTGAAATCAATCTCAATTTCTGCAAATAATTAGATAATGCATTAAATAAGCTAACTAACTACTTAGCCCTTATGCCCAAAACAACAGATAACATTTTGGTAAGGCTAGGAACACCGCACCCAAGTGTTCTGATTATTAATGAGCTTTGACAATGCATATGTTCCCGTTGCAAATTTAAATAGAATGTTTATCTATAATTTAAATGCTTTTTAAATTGAAATGTTGTCTCGATAACTGCTGTTAGTGTGAATAGACCCCAGCGGGAGCAATACACAGGAATACACTAAAGTAGACCCAATATCCAAAAATCACACTTTTAGCGAGTTTACAACAATTGTCCCATTACTGAGTAAATAAAAGAGATTAATGGGAGTACTTGCAAATGTGTTTTGAAAATGCAAGAGTGAAAGTAGCTTTGCCCATCTCTTGGGGTGACCCAGCTAACAAGAAACGTAACTGAGACATTTGTGACGTTCCCTTAAGGTCTTACAGAGGTACTGATGTCACAGCCTTTTCTGGACGTTACAGGTACATTCATAACGTTCTCTTAAGGTCTTTCAGAGGTACTGAATGTCACAGCCTTTTCGGGACATTACAGGTGCAGTGGATATAAAAAGTCTACACACCCCTGTTATAATGCCAGGTTCTTGTGATGTAAAAGAATGAAACAAAGATAAATCATGTCAGAACTTTTTCCACCTTAAATGTGACCTATAACGTGAACAATTCAATTGAAAAACAAACAAATCTTTGAGGGGGAAAAATAAAAAACTCACAATAACCTGGTTGTATAAGTGCGCACACCCTTAAACTAATACTTTGTTGAAGCACCTTTTGATTTTATTACAGCACTCAGTCTTTTTGGGTAGGAGTCTATTAGCATGGCACATCTTGACGAGGCAATATTTGCCCACTCTTCTTTGCAAAAGCATTCCAAATCTGTCAGATTGTGAGGACATCTCCTGTGCACAGCCCTCTTCAGATCACCCCACAGATGTTCAATTGGATTCAGGTCTGGGCTCTGGCTGGGCCATTCCAAAACGTTAATCTTCTTCTGGTGAAGCCATGCTTTTGTGGATTTGGATGTGTGCTTTGGGTCGTTGTCATGATGAAAGTTGAACTTCCTCTTCATCTTCAGCTTTCTAATGGACACCTGAAGGTTATGTGCATTGACTTGACTAACAAAAATACTAACACCATGCAAGGGTTAAATATCACGTCACTATTCAGATATCCAGGGAACTTCTATGAAACCTGCATCTAAACGTATTCAAGTGTAAAAAGTGGTAATAACTCCAAGCAGATGGTTTTGATATGAATACAACGATCCTGGACGCTTGTGGCAAAAGTAAGGTATTCTGAATGTATCCAGAAAGATCGGGAAGTGGGCGTGGCTAGAACGATTCTGCGCAGTGCTGCGCGATGGAAAGGTTTCCCGCCTAAGAAGGTCTTTTGAAAAAATGACTGTCTGAACGAGACAGTCACACAAAATCAATGGTTCTGTTAGATTATATGAAAGGGACGTTGTACAGGTTTTACCAATTTGCCCTTTGTAAAAAATGTTCGCTTGCTCTTTTTCCATGTCGTCTTGCTCAGAATCAATTATGCTGTTTATACTATTTGAAATGAGGTGGGGGCAAGTCGACAGTAACACAAACAAAATCAGATTTGGAGCGTGCGAACACCTGTAGGAAACTGTTGAAGAGCTAGCTACACAGTCAGGTAATTTGTTTTAATTATTTACGTGTCTAATAATTTGCAAACAGGTTCAGGCAAGAAACAAATGGGGTTTAACCTGAAATACGTTACAGTAAACGTAAGCTCTCAGGCTCTCATGAATTTACGAGCGAAGGGACAAACCTATAGTCTAGAGTCTAGACAGTAGCTAACGCTACACTAGAGGTACAGGTCACTATTCGTTCTAAGTTTTGCAGTTAGCCAATTTTGGTATTTCATAGGATTTGAGTGCGAAGTATTTTCATTTTGAATGGCACGTTTTACCAGCTGACAGTTACAGTTACAAGAGAATGTGACAGAATTATATTTTTCAATGGTTTATGAATTACTTTTATTCAGGAGAATATTGAAGAAAATTGGAACGGAGGAGCTGTGGGCAGGCTACTCCTTGAAGGGCAGGAAGCAGAATGCTGTCGCACGTAAGTAAATGTGCATATGTAGAAATGTATAATGTAATTATTTTAAGTTATTTTTTTGTGGATAGTTTTGTTGGAATATCAACGAAACTCTGCCAGAGGGATAAAGGCGTTCCTAGAGGGGGAACCTCAACCTAGAGATTTGTAGCATCAACCTTGTCTGTTTTTCAAAATAGTTGCCTAGTCTGGGGGTTTCCAACCTTTTCTTGTCCTGGGACCCCCACCCAAACCAAGATTCCATTCACTCCATATAACTTTCAAGGCAGTATAATCTTTCTTTTTTTTACTATTTACTATTTTTGAGTAGTCTGCAAGCGTTGCTTTGCCACTGTTGTCTACATGAAGTGGAAACACTTCTAACATGATGTGTCATTCAGACCTAGATAAACCGTAACCCACAAACCGCGATACACACCGAACTGTGGGCCCACTGTACCATTTCATCCATAATTTCCATAATTATGTAACATAGAATGTAAGTTTGTCAATTCATGGCTTTTTAAATAAGATTACCATTTTGAACAATATAAGTGCTGCCCTGAAAGCCTACCCAAAGGCCACCTACCTAGAGGTAGATGAAAAGATTGCAGACACCCTCAAGCATGCACGTGCTCGGCTGAAGAGTAAGAGAAAGGTATGACTGAAAATTACAATAATTATTGTGTGCTTGTACCAAAAGGTATGTTCTAAAGCAGTGTTCAGAAACCTATATTATTGTCTTTTTTGAGAATTGCATTTCTCATGCTTACAGTAGCTTCACACAAATGCATGTGACTCACTTGCTGGATGCTATTAACAGGATGCTAAACAAAGAAGCGTTTATTGTTGGGGAACAGGTCTTTCATATCAGGGAAGTAGCCTTTCTGTATGAAGGTCTTTATTTACTTTAAATTATCATTGATCATCATGAAGAGCAAAATCACCCAAAGGACCAAAAAGCAAGGTGATATATTCTTGCTTTTATAAATCTGAAAAAGTTGTAGTTCATGTATTTCCTGATGAAAACTCAACCAAATAGCTCATTTTATTTTTGTAGGATATGAAGCCCATGTTGGGGCTGCAGTGTAGCTTACCAAGTTGCAATGATGGGATATTTATTTCTCCTAATTTATATGCTTGTGGATTTCGGTCAAAATTAAGTACTGCTGCATGCTCTGTAGTTACAGAAGAAATTTGGAATCAGCGTGGAAGACTGCAATATGCAATAACCAAGCCAGTGTGCAACTCAACCCCCCCCCCCCCCCCCC
>JACXGI010000141.1:59518-102457 GCA_016801175.1 Esox masquinongy | reverse complement strand
AACATTAACTTAAAACATTAACTGCAGTTGACTATTGGCCATTTTTGCTTATTTTTACAGTAGTACAACACTGAAATATCTTGCATATTGCCCCTTTAATAAGACAACACTGACGTCCTACTACTGTAAGCTTTTGGCAACTGAGGATACTTATAGCAATGAACAGTGTGAATTGGATATTTCTAGTGATGTTGCAAAATATCACAAATGAGTGAATACAAATCTCATTATGATTGTAAGATATATTCTATTCCCATTTGTGTGATACCGTAGCTTGTTAGAGTCTGACAGGAAATCAATAAATAAATTGCCAATCGCTGTAGTTCACATGGTATTAACTTAGGGCAAACAGACAAACTGTCAGCTCAATGAACTGAAACTTAACTGCTGTGGGTAATATATGGTAATCCTTGAGAGGTAAGAAAAATGATGCTAGAACATACTGCTTTTAATCAGCAGTTATAGGGGCCACAATTCGTAATACTTTAACTCTTGTATAATTATGTCTGGAGATTGGACAAATGTGACAGAAACTTAAAACAACCAACTAACTAGAATGTTATGAAACTAGAATAATCCTTGAAATCCTATCTGAATGTAAACTTTAATGAGATTAACACCAGCAAATATATAATCTTGGTATATTCAGCACTGTGGGTTCCTCTCTTTCTCTTCCGTGCAGTGTTAGAGTCTAGTCTCCAGACCACATATTATGGACTATCTTGTTCTTTTGCCCCTGTCTCAAACATTTTAACTTGATGAATCTAAACAAAAAACTGCCTGGTAAAGCCCCCTTTCAGCAGTTATTTTATGAGACATTTGTAAAGTAGCCTAACTCATAACATTACTTATTTAGGTTTCCCTCAAACAAGTCAGTGTGACAAAAAGAAAGCCTTTACTTTCATTAACACATAAGCGTTACAGCCTGGACTTGCTAAAATGTCATTGGAACTTTTATTGAAATCGGATTCCATAGTCAAATTAGAACATTTTGGAAGATTTTCTTTTGGCAAAATGTCTAAAAAATGTGTTTTTGTTTGTGTGTGTGTGTGCGTGTGTGTGTGTGTGGCCAATCAACCACATTTGTAAAAATTCTACTCACAAATTTTAAAATAAGTAAGCATTTTAAAAATAACACAAACTGTTTTGCACCAATTGCTGCTGTTATGGTAACGTGAACCATCCAGTCTGCTTTGGTGAACAAGGGGAGTTTTGAAGAGATTACAGTGAATGAATGGAAAACAAATTACCTAATTCCATTAGGAGACGGCGTGTAATCTTCTTTATCTAGCGAGAACACAGTGAGTTCGAGCTCAAATAATCTGGAATGAGGGTGATTTAAGGAGATGAGACGCAGAGAAGGGCAGAGTAAGTAGAGGGAAGAGAGTAGGAGAGAAACTGTGACAGAAAGAAAAAGAAAGATGTGAGTGATGTTCTTGGATGACTTCTAGTCATGTCCTGACCTAAGGCTACAAAACAGAGAGGCTAAGGCTTTGTTAAGTAAAGTTCTTATACTGTTCTTTGTTAGTTGTTTAATGCAATGTTGTTAACACTTCTTTTTAAAAAAATGTAATCTACCCTAGTAATCACAAATAATCTTAAAAGATTTTATAGAAATGTCACATGCTGTTATCCAATTAATGCAGCAATATGGAAAAATAAAATTGGGATGCAGTTTAGAATCTGACAAAAATGTACATAGAATCTGACGTAGAGAAAAAGGAATGCAAATTGTATACCTGTCAGGAAATATGTTATTTGAAAAAAAAATTATTTCAATCTATTTCTAATTCAATTTTTTTTCCATGGCTAAGTACTTAAGCGCAGTGTGTAAGTCCTAACTTAGCGACCGTTGATGAAAAGTTCAATTGATTTTTCTATACTGGGAGAAATCCACCCACTGACATCTGTCATTATGTCCCCGGATCACCCAGAAGCATCAAACCCAAGCTCCACTGATGACATGGTTTATTGCTGTTCACCCATACATACTATGGAAGTCCAACATTGTTTAAACTAGTGGCCTATGGTGGTCCTTTGGTTTAAGACACCGCCTGTGGTACACATGTATAGCTGCTGCGTGGGTTCAAGGCCTACTGCTATTCAAACTATGATTTTAATTTTCATCGTTGTTTCAAGTGTTTTCCATTTTAAGGCGGAATGAGAGAGATATATAGAGAGAAAGAGAGTGCGTGTGTATGTTTTGTGCGAGAGAGAAAATAAATTCCCATATACTTGTCCTTTTAAACCAAGTGACAATCTCAACGAATGTAGCCTTGTGGGCCAATAACATATGACTTCATCGTCAGTGAGGATGACAAGACGTGTTTGCATATTTCCTCCTTCAAGAAGTAGTGGCCATCAGGCATCGTCTCATGTCTACCTGCCAAATGGCATACTATTTCTACAACACTATTAACCCTAATCAAAAGTAGTACACTGGAGTAGCACTGTAGAGAAGAGAGTGTAAATTGGGACTTATTTGGGGCCTTTTCTATGCCTGCAGCCAACTGCACTCAAGTACATACAGCGGACAACCGTCTTAATTCATGAGTCTGAAAGCCAATCCAATCCTAACAGTTACCATGTTTGAGAAAGGGAATCTAATTAAAATGGCAAATGGAAAAAAGGGAAGACTAGAGACAGACAGAGAAGAAGTGGAGGGAATGGAAAAAAGGAATCAGCATAATTACGTCCTTGTACAAGTACAATATCGAAATATGCCACTAAATCAATTCTGCTTCATTTCAATGCATAACATTCAGTGTCAACATTATTAATACAAGGGTCTAGGCAGAACACATTGGCATTTTGAGATTGTCTTTATCTATCATACCACAGGTGTCAAGCAAATTTGGCGGAAATATGATAAAATCATTAAATGCATTGATATGTATTATTGTATACACATTTCAAAATGAAAGGGTTTAGAGGCATAACAAGGCATACAGTAGTTACTGTCACTCACATTATCTAATTCAAGACATTTTAGTTTGTGACCAGTAGCTGTTTCTGTTGCTGTACTATATTTAGTTATTGGTAACATATGGCCAATTATGTTGGTTATGTGCAGTATATTATACTATGCATACATATTTAGATTATTTACTTATTTTATTTGTGTCGAAAACTTGGTACTAGATGAGTGAACTGGCCACTGAATGTATTTTCTAGGACAGGCCAATTCAGGGCAACATTTCACCCTCGCTGTCTAAGTAGGTATATCGTATTTAGTGCTATTAAAAACTAGGAATCAGTGTATAGCCCATAAATATTGTTGCAAATATCTGACTTCAACTAAATGTTGTTATGCCAATAAGTACAGCATCAATTTTGCTTATAGGTTCCACTGCTTTTTGCTTATCGATTCCACTACGAGGGTCTGCTAAAACGTGTTAACTACATGCCAGCTGGAAAGCCCAACTAGTCTAAATCAGTAGCAATGGAGTGAACACAACCTACAAGTCGAAAGAAATATGATGCAATGTCTGTCTTATTTTTTGTTCCTAATAATGATAGCTGCTCTGGAGAAAGGGATTTGAAGAAGAGAACGTGGATTAGTTTGCCTCCAGGCAATGTCAAGTCCCTCTGTGTAGCCTTGAATTTAATGCATTTAGGGTACATTGTAAGAGATTGTTATCAACTGAGAGAGAAGAAATTGCTAATTTAACATTTTAGCTATACATCATGGTTAAATATTGTTTCGTGTGTGGTGCAAATGCACCCTCTCCTATATTTTCCTAGGCCAACGCCCCCAGGGAAACCAGCTTTCCCAGGGTTGCAAAACGGGTGCTTGAACACAGCTTGGCTGCCACCCTTTGATGAGGCACACCTTCCTTCAATCTAGCCTCGTCAGGGGGAGGATAAAAGGGCTTAAGAAAAACTGCTCTGTGCAGAAGAGAAAAAAAAAAAAGCACGCACGCACGCACGCACGCACGCACGCACGCACGCACGCACGCACGCACGCACGCACGCACGCACGCGATCCAGCCCTGGAAAACGTGATCCAGCCTAGCCACCTTTACCAGTGGTTGTGTTTATGCCTTTCGTCCAGTGAGTTTTGTTAATAGTGTCCCCCAGGGCCCTGAACACTGGTACTGTCGGTTTCCTGTGTCTCTCCCTGTTACACATGATATAATCATTTTTAACATGTTGCACTGATCAGAAGCATATGGATCAATGTTGTTATTAATTTCAGCTGCAGTCGATTTTATGACAGTTCCACTCAAGGTTCTGATGTTTAAACTAATTTCATTAGGTTTTTGGCCAAAGTAGGAAAAAAGGTCCAAATTCTGATCGCTGCTTCATTTTGGATAGTGCCACTGTGCAGGGCTCTAATCGTTTCAATTTGGATTCTGAATGTGGTCTAGTAGTGCTTGTGCCATTTAATTAATAATATCCCTCATAAGTCCCGAAAATGTTCTCCTCTACCAAAGGAAGTACTGTAATTGATCTGATCCAGCTCCTGTGATAAAGGCAGGCAGTCGTGTCTGAAACTTCAAACGCTTGACTCACTCATTTATTTTCCGTCATGAGTGAATGATTTGGAGATTGCAGTTCCTAATGTTCATTTGTACGGTGATGATCACCTGAGTCATTTACACAGGGTAGATACCAAACAGCTCTTTATTCCCACATCCAGAAACCTTTCCAAAGTAGTGCACTACAAAGGCTATTGTGTGCCACTTGGGAAGTGTATAATGTACTGGAGACTCAAAGCGTCCAACTTTCCCCGCTTGGTGCCTGTGTCTGTCTCAGTCCCAGTTATTATTGTTGATGTATAATTCACTGCAGGGGTTATGTGGTTGTCTTGATGTGTAGAGACTGTACCGTGTAACCCAGTGAGAGAAAGCAATAGAATCAGTAATGGTATCTACCCCAATCACACAGATTAATTCTAAGGACGTAAACATAAGTAAACCCAGGCTTCAAGATCACCACATACACTGCCCCTAATAAATTGGTTCATAAAGATGAAAAAAAAAAAACATTGTTCTTTACCGGCTTTATCTTAAAGTTATGAGAGATCTAACTTAACTAAGGTAGAACTTAAAAAATATGTAGAACTTTACAAATTCTACATATTTTTCACAACCTGTAACAATTACTGGCACTTCTTAATTTTGTACTTTGTGCACCCTCCCCTTGCTAAGAAAACAACTTTGAGGGTTGTCCTATAATACTTGATGCAGAGGGACACAGCAGGGGATGTGCGACAATTTATCCATGCAGAATCTCTTCAAATCTTTCAGAATCCTTGGTTCTCACTTGTGTACTTTTCACAATGGGCTTTTGGTCAGGGGACTTGGATGGCAATTTCAAAAGCTTGAGTCTGTGGTAAGTGAGACATTTTTTGTGGATCTGGAAGAATGCATTGGATCTATGTCCAGTGACGACATTTTTAGCTTCCTGGCAGTGAAGGACATACACCGATCAGCCATAACATTATGACCACTGACAGGTGAAGTGAATAACACTGATAATCTCGTTATCATGGCAACTGTCAGTGGGTGGGATATATTAGGCAGCAAGTGAATATTCTGTCCTCAAAGTTGATGTATGAGAAGCAAGAAAAGTGGGCAAGCTTAAGGATCTGAGCGACTTTGACAAGGGTCAAATTGTGATGGCTAGAAGACTGGGTCATAGCATCTCCAAAATTGCAGCCCTTGTGGGGTGTTCCCAGTCTGCGGTGCTCAGTACCTATCAAAAGTGGTTCAAGGAAGGAAAAGCGGTGAACCAGCGACAGGGTCCTGGGCGGCCAAGGCTCATTGATGCACGTGGGGAGCGAAGGCTGGCCCATGTGGTCCAATCCAACAGACGAGCTACTGTAGTTCAAATTGCTGAAAAACTTAATGCTGGTACTGATAGAAAGGTGTCAGAACACACAGTGCATCTCCGTTTATTGTGTGTGGGGCTGCGTAGCCGCAGACCAGTCAGGGTGCCCATGCTGACCCCATCCACTGCCGAAAGCGCCTACAATGGGCACGTGAGTATCACAACTGGACCACAGAGCAATGGAAGAAGGTGGCCTGGTCTGATGAATCACGTTTCATTTTACATCACGTGGATGGCCGGGTGCGTGTGCGTCGCTTACCTAGAGAACACATGGCACCAGGATGCACTATGGGAAGGAGACAAGCCAGCGAAGGCAGTGTGATGCTTTGTACAATGTTCTGCTGGGAAACCTTGGGTCCTGCCATTTATGTGGATGTTACTTTGACACGTATCACCTGCCTAAGCATTGTTGCAGACCATGAGCACCCTTTCATGGCAATGGTAATCCCTGATGGCATTGGCCTCTTTCCTCAGGATAATGCGCCCTGCCACAAAGCAAAAATGATTCAGGAATGGTTTGAGGAACACAACAACGAGTTCAAGGTGTTGACTTGGCCTCCAAATTCCCCAGATCTCAATCCAATCGAGCATCTGTGGGATGTGCTGGACAAACAGGTCCGATCCATGGAGGCCCCATCTCGCAACACAGAATTTAAAGGATCTGCTGCTAACGTCTTGGTGCCACATACCACAGCACACCTTCAGAGGTCTAGTGGAGTCCATGCCTTAACAGGTCAGGGCTGTTTTGGTGGCAAAAGGGGGACCTACACAATATTAGGCATGTGGTCATTGTGTTATGGCTGACGCAGATGTTATGTCCTAATGTAAGTAGTGGCTTCCTTCTGGCATGTACCTCTTGAACCATACCCCCCTAACCAAACCCGCCTAATCCACTTACTGCCACCTGCCAGCTGGAGTTGAGAGTCTTTGTTGCCACCCGTTAGACATTGTGTGTCCTAATGTAACCCTATTTTCTAGTTCTCCCGTGTCTGTCTTGTGTTGTTGTTATTCCTCAATAGTTAGTTATCCTTATTATTTTATTTGGGAGGGGGACAGGTGAGACGCCCTGCAGTCTACATTTAACCCGTAGGCGATTGTTAAATACCCCAGGGCTGGGGCTCTAATTTTGGTTAGTAATCACCCTTATTTTTTAGGTAGGACGTTTTTGTTTCTTCGTTATTTCTTTTCTTTGGCACGGGCTTGAGTTAAAATAAAAAGCACTCTTTTGCACTTTCCCTTAGTTGGTCCCTGTGTCCATCAATTGGCTGTGTAAAACATTTGGTGTGTTTTATGTTGCGACTCCCACCCTAGATGTGCCATTGGGTCATAACAATACACAAATGCAAGTTAAAACTCTACCATGCAAAGAAGAAACCATACATAAACAAGATCCAGAACCACTGCCACCTTCTCTGGGCCCGAGCTCATTTAAGATGGATTGAGGCGAAGTGGAAAACTGTCCTGTGGTCTGACAAATCAAAATCTTAAATTATTTTTTGGAATCATGGACGCCACGTCCTCCGGACTAAAGAGGAGAGGAACCATCCTGCTTCTTATTAGCGCACAGGTCAAAAGCCAGCATCTGTGATGGTATTGGGGTGCATTAGTGCACATGGCATGGGTGAATCGCACATCTGTGAAGGCACCATTAATGCTGAACAGTACATACAGGTTTTGGAGCGACATATGCTGCCATCCAGACAACGTGTTTTACAGGGAAGGCCTTGCTCATTTATGCAAGACAATGCCAAACCACATTCTGCATGTATTTCAACAGCAAGGACCTGACCTTTTACCCAGTGAAAACATTTTGTGCATTATGAAACACAAAACACGACAAAGGAGACCCTGAACTGTTGAGCAGCTGAAATCCTATGTCAAGCAAGAATGGGAATACATTTCACTTTCAAAACTACAGCAGTTTGTCTCCTCAGTTCCCAAACGCTTAGAGTATTATTAAAAGAAGAGGTGATGCAACACATTGATAAACATGCCCCTGTTCCAACTTTTTTTAAACGTGTTGCAGGCATCAAATTCAAAATGTGTTTTTCAAAAAAAAAATACAATTTCTCAGATTCAACATTTGCTATGTTGTCTTTGTACTATTTTCAGCTAAATATAGGGATAAATTATTTTCACATCATTGCATTCTGTTTTTATTTGCATTTTACGCAGTGTCCCAACTTTTTTGGAAACTGGGTTGTATATGGATATGGATATATACAGTATCTCACAAAAGTGAGTACACCCCTCACATTTTTGTAAATATTTGAGTATATCTTTTCATGTGACAACACTGAAGAAATGACACTTTGCTACAATGTAAAGTAGTGAGTGTACAGCTTGTATAACAGTGTAAATTTGCTGTCCCCTCAAAATAACTCAACACACAGCCATTAATGTCTAATCCGCTGGAAACAAAAGTGAGTACAGCCCTAAGTGAAAATGCCCAAATTGGGCCCAATTAGCCATTTTCCCTCCCCGGTGTCATGTGACTCATTAGTGTTACAAGGTCTCAGGTGTGAATGGGGAGCAGGTGTGTTAAATTTTGTGTTATCGCTCTCACACTCCCTCATACTGGTCACTGGAATTTCAACATGGCACCTCATGGCAAAGAACTCTCTGAGGATCTGAAAAAAAGAATTGTTGCTCTACATAAAGATGTCCTAGGCTATAAGAAGATTGCCAAGACCCTGAAACTGAGCTGCAGCACGGTGGCCAAGAACATACAGCGGTTTAACAGGACAGGTTCAATTCAGAACAGGCCTCGCCATGGTCGACCAAAGACGGTGAGTGCACATGCTCAGCGTCATATCCAGAGGTTGTCTTTGGGAAATAGATGCATGAGTGCTGCCAGCATTGCTGCAGCGGTTGAAGGGGTGGGGGGTCAGACTGTCAGTGCTCAGACCATTCGCCGCACACTGCATCAAATTGGTCTGTATGGCTGTCGTCCCAGAAGGAAGCCTCTTCTAAAGATGATGCACACGAAAGCCCGCAAACATTTTGCTGAAGACAAGCAGACTAAGGACATGGATTACTGGAGCCATGTCCTGTGGTCTGATGAGACCAAGATAAACTTATTTGGTTCAGATGGTGTCAAGCATGTGTGGCGGCAACCAAGTAAGGAGTACAAAGACAAGTGTGTCTTGCCTACAGTCAAGCATGGTGGTGGGAGTGTCATGGTCTGGGGGCTGCATGAGTGCTGCCAGCACTGGGGAGCTACAGTTCATTGAGGGAACCATGAATGTTAACCTGTACTGTGACATACTGAAGCAGAGCATGATCCCCTCCCTTCGGAGACTGGGCCGCAGGGCAGTATTCCAACATGATAATGACCCCAAACACACCTCCAAGACAACCACTGCCTTGCTAAAGAAGCTGAGGGTAAAGGTGATGGACTGGTCAAGCATGTCTCTAGATCTAAACCCTATTGAGCATCTGTGGGGCATCCTCAAACGGAAGATTGAGGAGCGCAAGGTCTCTAACATCCACCAGCTCCGTGATGTCGTCATGGAGGAGTGGAAGAGGACTCCAGTGGCAACCTGTGAAGCTCTGGTGAACTCCATGCCCAAGAGGCAGTGCTGGAAAAGCAGTGCTGGAAAATGATGCTGGCCACACAAAATATTGACACTTTGGGCCCAATTTGGACATTTTCACTTAGGGGTGTACTCACTTTTGTTGTCAGCTGTTTAGACATTAATGGCTGTGTGTTGTGTTATTTTGAGGGGACAGCAACTTTACACTGTTATACAAGCTGTACACTCACTAATTTACATTGTAGCAAAGTGTCATTTCTTCAGTGTGGTCACATGAATAGATGTAGTCAAATATTTACAAAAATGTGAGGGGTGTACTCACTTTTGTGAGATACTGTATGGATATTTCAAATACAAAGTAAATTGTCTTTAATGTATTTTATCGAGGACAAAAGTGCATTTGGATTTGAATATAATTGGAACTGACCCAAATCTGCTTTGGTTCACGTTGCCTAAATGCAGTTTTACCTGTACAGTGAGACATTGTTTTGTGTCAGTTTACCCTGTGCTATGCCAATCTATCTGCTGATTTATATCTGATTATTTTCTCTCTTCTATTGTGTTCGGTCTCTTTTAGAATGTCCAAAAAGTAACGGGTTGTTTTGATTTAAATATTGTGTATTATTACATTTGGAATCTTCAACCTCACTAGATCCACTGTGTTGTATATAACAATCCACTAGACTACGGTGATAACAATACTAACATCATCGCCTGGTGCTGACCATGGTTCTGAAAGCGCAACCTTATAACTCGGTTTACCGCTAGAGAGCGCATGATACTTGGACATGCCAGTCGGTACTGGTCCAAATCTCCTGGATTTCAGCACAGCTAGCGAAGCTGCAGACAGTCCGCACAACATACTGTAGGAAAATGTCTCTCCGTCCAATCAGTCAGAGCAGAATGTGTCGATGGTGCTCAATATGCAATCACTTTTAAACTGAACTGTATGGGGTGCCTGCAGACATATTTTGTAAGATCACTCGTAGCTTCATTTGTGCTGTCGTGTGTTGCCTGTAGTTTACACCTAATGATAGTGCCCAAATCAATGGGACACTATGCTGGTGTCGCAATTTCAAAATAGGACAAGCTAAACGGTGATGAAGACTCGTGAGATTTTTATCAGACTAAAATGGACTACTTTTTTACTGTAATAAAATATAGATATAATAAAGGCTACCTTAAAATGACATTCTCGGGCAAATGCGCATTCTCAATTCAATCTGTCGTCAAGATCCATATTCTTTTTAGAATGTTTGTTGATAGTCAGAACTGCTTTGGCCCCTCCCCTATAGCTTCTGCCCGGTCCGGTAGGTAACCGTTCACCTGCACAGTGTGTTTTTTGAATGTGTTTCCGTATGCATGCGTGCTTTAGCATGTCTGGTCCAAATAGATTCCCTGCACGTCAAACCATCCGAATCTTATGAAAAATGCAACAGCGAGAAGTCCCTGATCCAGACCCATAAAACATTCATCTTTGAATACTCTCTCCATTTCCCTCTCTCTCCATATCGCTCTCTCTCTCGGTCAAGCGCCCCACTCTCGCGACCCCGCCCTTTCTTTTTGCACCACCCTATTCGAACGCATACTGTACGGCTCACAGCAGTGCGGCCAATATACAACCACAAACACACGAGCCTCTTATCGTGTACTTTGTTTGGAATACAGCCGGCCCTAAAATCTGACAGGATGTGCACCACTGTATCCACGGATTCCTTTGTGTTTTTTCTTTGTCTCTTTTCGATTTAGTCTATCCTGGAACTTTGAGCTTCTGTTGCTTGTTTGTGCGCCCTTTCGGAGGGGCGTTGTGCGCTCTACACTCCTATACGTTTTCTGTTGGTTAAGAGGTCCCAGTTTGGATATTACACTGTGGTTTTGTCTCGCTCCCGCTTGCCCAAATGACTGAGCGCGGTTCCACACGGAGACGTTGCTCTCCCACCCGATTCAGCAGGAAAACCTCCGGCTAAAGTTTGAATGTAACAGTGGCTGAGTGGGTCCGAGAATACACCGTGCCCTGGATTTGCAATTATCTACTGATTGCAACGAGAACGGATATACAGTCTCCGCAAACAGGGTTCCCTCTGGATTTATTCAACTACTGGATTTATTCCAAAACCATGAAGACTAGTGTTGTTGAGGGTAAGTACGCATACCACCCATCACAAAGTTTATAATAGGTTACATTGACTAGGTTGGTGCAGTTGCATGACTGTACGATACGCCACGCACTAATACAATCAAAACTGAGAAATTGAATTGCGCTCCGCATAATGTTATAAGGACTAGGTAACGTGGAGGGAAGCGTGCAGAGTCCCTATAAACCGAAGGTTGGCGTCATTTAGACTGGTAAACATTTGTAATAAAAAGTCAATTTAGTATTAAGATTACATTGCAATTTGTCTTTGATTCGTTCCTTGCGAAACGTTTTATTTAGGTTACCACTGTAAGAGCTAAATAAATCATTTTTGCTCATATATATCATATTATTTTATTAGTTCGTTTAATATGAAAATATAAAGGGGCTTTGATTGGTATAGCCTATTACCTCTTAAGGAAAGGCATTCATTCACATACAACAACCTCGCACCAAGTGACCTGTTTTCAGTAATGCCGATCTGACATGGTCTAGTCTATTTCATCATGGGACCCGGTGCTTCAATGTAACCTTGGGATAACAATATGCACGAGAAGATATGACAACTAAGTCGGGCCTCTTTGCTCATTCCTGCCATGGCCATTAAGAACTGCTCTTTGAGGAAATATGCAGCTGGTCTTCTTGGCTGCTCCTACCGGTCTGATATCTCACTCTCTCCCCAGATGCTTTACCAACAATTTATAGTATAGCGGTGGCCCTGGGTAAGGCTGTAACCAGTGTGACAACAGAGGACACCTGGGTTTGCAGGGAGGGTGATTCTAATGATCCACATTTGTGTTCTGGATCTTGAAGCTGCCACACAAATGCCATAACTGCATACTGCATTCTGTGTGTGTCTCTGAGTGTGTTTGTGTGTGTGTGTGTGTGTGTGTGTCTGTATGTCTGTCTGTGTGTGCGTTCTCTCTGCTTGTGCAGTATGTGTTTATGCTACTTCGGCCTAATGTGGTTCATTACTTGGGTTTGAACAGGATTATAGTAAGAAAGCATCAGTTTACGGAGTCCTACAATGAGTTGGTGCTTTATACAACTCCCATCCTCGGGCTTGACAACGATGTGATTTTTGGAAGGTCAATTCATTTAATTAAAATTCAGGATGTGAACTAAATTGCAATTGAAACATTTTCTAATTGAAAAGCATTTAAGTGGAATTTCAATGCCAGTGCATGTCCTCAACTGCCAGCAATTCAAATGAAATTGACCGCAACCACAATTTGTTTATCGTTTTGTATGTCACCGCAGATGTAAATTCATTTGTATTCCATCCTACTATTGACACGCAACACGGAATGGTTCCCCAGTGAGCAAAATGTTCATCATTCACTTTCAGTGGTGATTTAGTAGGCTTAATGACACACCACCGAATGTGTTGATATCTGTGTTGTATGGTTGTGAGTTGTAGACCTCAAAGGCCCTTACTACGAATGGATACATCAATTAGGCTGTTGTGTCATGTGTTTAAACTGTCACAGCGGCAGGTTCAATGTATGCTATCTTTCATTCAGACAGAATATGATCAAATACCAGTCCCCTCCGCTGGAGTAGCTGTTGCTCCGGGGCTTCTTTTTCCTGTCAATTGCTAAACAAAGCCTATAAAGAACAACTAAATGGATAATACCATTTTATGGAGCTGAATGCTTTCGTTTCATGAGCATTTAAACCCAAACAATGAGGGCTTTTCTCACACTGTGCAGAGAAAATCTGCCTTTTTTCCTCTGCATTTTTCTGTATTTTTGGATATAAGCTGCTTGAAGTGGGAAGACATGACGGTGCAGAATTAATTTGTTTAGAATATTAGAGCTAAAAGAATTACGGCAGAGAAACATCAATAACAAAGCTTGATTAGCATATAAGCTGCATTAGGTAAGATCAAACATTACACTGGTATAAATTCATAATGAGACATGACAGCTTCTGCATTGTAAAAGGGAATTTGAAATAGATTTATGTTTATAAGGGCGTGTTTGCGAGGTAGCTGGAGAGAGGTAGGAGAAAGCGAGTGAGAACATATGAGAAAAAGAGGCTACTTAGATTAGGAGCTGCCAGTGAAATACAGAGTCTGGATAGGGAGGCAAGCAATGAGGGAGGTGTATGTGAGGGTGTGAGGGAATACTTTTTTACCGCGCTCAACTTCTATTCAATTGAATTCTCAATTGTTTCTATTAGGAGACAATACATTCTGCCAGCGTGTTAGTCATTCATCTGAAACCTTTGGAGTGTGCATATATTGAAAACAGGGTTAAGAGGAGAGGGTAGTGAGAGGGGAGGAAGAAGAGAGAGAGAGGGGGGGCGAGGGTTGAGTGAGAATGCAGAAGTATGAAGCACACAGAGAGAGGAGAGAACGAGTAAACAAACAAGGGCAGCAAGTAGTCTACACAATTTCTCCATTCCCACAATGCATTGCAGTCCCACGTGGATCAATGAGGTGCTGATAAAAGGTGTTCCGGGCGTGCTCTCTTACTGAGGATGCTAATTGAGTTTCTCCAGATAAGGCAGCACGCTTAAACTGGATTGGCCGTGGCTGGCATTGGACCAATAACACAGCAGCGGAACCCTTCCCACAAGGGTTGAGATGAACCTCCTAGGGGTCAATTGAAGTCAGCGAGATCATCTTCAGCACAACATATGTTTTGACGTTAAGCTGATATGCAACCCAAGACCCAATTACAGATGGGTGAAGCAAACACAACAACTTCAGCCCTGGAGTGGGAATCCAACTTTACGCTATTAAAAACCTAATGCCAAAGAGGAGTCAATACTTTTTCTACCGAGGTTTTCCAGTTTAATTGCATTCCACTAATGTGCCTTTTGATTTCTTTTGTTAAACCTCATCAATGGGCATGCATTTTATTTCATTAAAGAAACAAATCCACCCCAAATATTTGCTTCCAACTCTACTCCAACCACACAGGAGGTTGATTTGATGACTTGACAAAGTGGGAATAATAGTATGTCACAGTACATCAGTGGTCTAGGGAGGTCCAGTGGTATAAACGGCTGTCTCCGGTACGTAGGTTTAACAGCAGACCACTTCTCTTTCAGCAAAAAACTCTCTCTTTTGACCTTCCTCTCAAAAAAAGCATAAAAAATATTAATAAATAAAATAATAATATTATTGTTAATTTCCTTGAAAGTCTATATTTATTATCACCACTGTTTGACACCCAGCATGTGATGGCTTATTGTTTTTTTGGTCTGGGTCTAAGTATTAAGGTAAAGTGTTTTTTTTAAAGGAACAGCGAAACATTGGGCACATCTACACGCCTAATCAACCAGTAAGGTGATCTCCTCAACTACTGTTTCCTCAGGAAACATTGCTGGAGGGGTGCTGATAGCATTGACTTGCTTTGGCATTTGCAGAAATACTCCACTGATTGTGAATCTTTGCTAATGGTTGCATCCAAAATGGCACCGTTATGTCCTGGTTGAAAGTACTGCACTAAATAGTGCATAGAGGGCCATTTGGGAAGCAATTTATTCAGTGAATCCTGATGAGCCCCGGTTCTTCTGGGGAACCCTTTTTAATTGGCTCGACAGGCTAGCCCTCACGAAGTGCTGCGGTGTTGTTGTTTAGATAGAGATATGGAGAGGCAGAAAGATGGGGGGAGAGATAGGCAGAGAATGGCCTCAGAATCATCTATTTAGGTTAGCCCCGATCTTCTGAACCCCTCAGTACTAATCAGCGGACGGAGACACTAAGTGTTTCAACCAATTATATGACGTTTGTTTATGCAGAAAATAAGTCGAGAAAAACCCACTGCTTCTGAGAAAACGGAATATGGAATTGGTGCAGATTATAGTGTTCTAAATAAATCCCTTCTTAAGGTTATCGACTGCCTCTGAAGGGACATGGTTCCGGTATGCCAAATCTACAGCCAACTAAAAATGATGTGCCTCCCTCGACCGGGCTGATGTAGGATATAAAAATAAGACTTGGCTTTTCTTGAGGGCAGGGCCGATATCCACTCCGAGCGCCGGGCTGAGAATGCAGTCACGCAACGCTGGTGGCGGATTTATTTATGTGCTTAAAAATCCACTTGAACAAAAACGGTATCATAATCCTTTGAAGAAGCCTACGTGTGGCAGGCAAGATCAAAACCTCACCAGTGTGCTCAACATCAACATCACATGCAATATTATGACTCAAGTCACATGTAAGGGACGCATGTGAAGCGAAATGCAGATCAGATGCTCAGTTTCTTCCGCAACCCAGATATGACACACCATTCAGCCAACCAGCATGAACGTCCCAGGGGCTTCTCGTTAAAACTGTTGCGTCGGATGCTCCTTTCACAGCTTTCCTGTGTGAGAAATACCTATTTAGCTGTGGTGGTATGCATGGCTGGATGGCTCTTTGAGCCAGCTATTGATGGCTGTGCCCATCTTGTTCTCCGACACGACTCGGACGCTTCTGCACGAAGAAGTCTGGTGGAGCTTACAGAGTTGGTTCAGTGTGCTCTCTATTCTGTATGTGAGGACATACCACGGCCAATAATGGCATGGTCAGTTAAATACTATGTGAACTAAATTGTTTCTATACCTGTTCATTGCTTTATAGACTCAGTATATGAAAACATTTGTCCCCGACCTGGGACTATGCCCGAACTCTCCACCAGCGTAACAGGGAGAGACATAGGGCACAGACTCAGTGCCAGGCTGTTCTGTGCACTTGAGAGAATTTTAAGAAGAGTAGAGCAAAACGGAAAAGCAAACCGCTGGGCAGGGTGGTTTGCTGTGTTCTGGACTGTGTCTGATCCCCATGTCTCTCCCCGTGCAACAGTCCCGTGCCGGGAGCACAAGGTACAGTTGTGCTTTTTGTTTTTTCCTGGTGTTCTGGGCTCCGTGACACTGAGGGCTGCATTCAGATCCTGCAGACAACGCCACCCGGCGGAGGTCAGCGCCCGGCTAGTATACGCCTGTGAGGCGGCAGTGGGTAGGTTGGAGAACCTTTTGACGGACTGCGACATACTTGACAACCGAAGCACCTGTGCTGGGGGGCTCGAAACGCCATCTAGACACCTGTCCCAATCAGGATTTGTCAGGGGTAGGATAGAAAGACCCCAGGAATAGCATCTCTGGGCAGCCAAGCAAGAAGGGAAGAGTGTAATTCAGTCCTTCAACTAGCAATTTGCTTTTCAGTTTGGTTAATAAAATGCCCTCCAAGGGCACAAGATATTGGTACTGACTCTCCTTGTTATTATCCAGTGGCACCCCAACACTTTCTCCACGTTTTTTTTCCTTACTAGGGCTGAAACAATTCCACGAGAAACTCAAATAACTCGATCACTAAAATTCATCGATGCAAATTATTTGCATCGAAGGTTCGGTTAATCCGTACTGCTCAGTGGACACTGTTTTGCACAAATGATTATTACTGTTGCAACTACAACAATTACAACGTGCTTACGCTGTGTATACGTGAGGTAGACGTGATGTGATGGCGGGGACTGCAAAATGGAGAAAGGAAGAGAAAATAGCAAGGAGTGAGGCGAAGAGACAGGCCAGAGAAAACGACGGAAAGTCTCCAAAGTTTGGGATCATTTTAAGCTAAAAAAAGGCGAAAACTTTATACAGTGTGTCTATTGTAAAACCAAAATTGCCTACCACAATAGCATGACGTTAATGCTTCAACATCTCAGATGAAAAACATCCACTCTACACATCCAGTCCACAAACCCGAAACAAGGTAATGTTAACGTTAGCATTGCAATATGATTGCTAGTTGCGTTAATTATGGCTATATGTAATGGCTAGTTAAGAACATAAATCAGTATGTTGGCTAGTTATGATGTCCCTAAGTTAGCTAAGTTTTGCTCAAGAAAATACAATGCTGCAGTCAATTTGTGAAAGCCTGAGCTCAATTCATGTTGTTATTATGACACACACACACACCTCATCCAGGAGAAACAATCTTGACAGAACTCTTTTTTTGCCTCCTACAAATGCCACAATGCCTTAAAGCAATCTTTGTATTATTATTATTTATTATTATTTAAATTGATGCCTTAGTTTTAGGCTGTGTTTAGGTTAAAGTAATTTGAAATTACTTAATTTCTTTATTTGCTTTTGCATTTCAGAAAATGTTTTCTTTAAAACCCAGAATGTAATAGGGCACTTAAATGCACTAATGCGGTCCGTTTTTACGGATAATATTATTATATGCAATTTAAGCAATAAAAATCTTGATTTTTCTAAAAATCTCTTTTGTATATTTACTATTGCTCTTTAAGAAGGCGAAAGTAATTCTTATCCGATTACTCGATTAATCGATGGAATAATCAGTAGAATACTCGATTACTAAAATAATTGATAGCTGCAGCCCTATTTCTTACTTTACACAAAAAATTGCTATCAGTGTCCAAACAATACATGATGACAATGCATTTTTTTATTTGTACCAATTCATTTAAAATTAAAACATCTCATGTGCATACGAATTCAGACCGTTTGCCTTGACGCTCAGATACATCCTGTGTCCTTTGACCATCAACAAGATGTCTCTAGAACTTGATTGGTGTCCAGCTATGGCAAATTCAACTGATTGCATGTGACTCAGAAAGGCACAAACCTGTCTGTTCCTAGTGCATGTCAGAGCCAAACACAAAGCCACAAAGTCAAAGGAAATATTTGTTGACCTCTGAGCTAGAATTGCATGAAGCATAGATCTTAGGAAAGCAATAACAATTGCTAAAGTATTGAACTTTCCAAGGAGCACAGTGGGCTTCATCATTGTGAACTGGAAGTTGGAATCACCAACACTCTTCCTGCTGTAGAGCTGGTTGTCCGGCCAAATTAAGTAACAGGGGAAAAAAGAGTTCCTCTGCAGAGATGGGAGAAACTGCCAGAAGGACTAGTATCTCTGCAACACTCCATCAATCAGGGCTTTATGGGACAGAGCCCAGATGGAAGCCACTCCTGAGTAAAAGGTATATGACATGCTGTCTGAATGCCAATGTCTGGTGAAAGCAAGGTACCGCTCATCACCTGGCTAATGCAATTCCCACAGCAAAGCATGGCGGTGGGAGAGTGCTTTGGGAATACTTCTCAGTGGCAGGGGCTGGGAGACTGGTCTGGATTGAGGGAAGGATGTGCAAAGCAAAATACAAAGAGGTCCTTGAAAAAAACCTGATCATAAGCACCCACGACATCAGACTGGGGCGAATATTCATCTTCTGCACAGCGATGATCCAAGCCCACAGCCAAGACAACAAGTGGCTTTGGAACAAGTCTGTGAATGTTCTTGAGTGGCCCAGACACTTGAACCCGAATTGAACATTTGTGGTGGGATCTGAAAATCGCTGTCACAAATGCTCCCCAGTCAGTCTAACAGAGCTTGAGAGGATCTACGAGGAAGAATAGCAGAAACTCCCAAAATCCAGGTATGCAAAGCTGTTAGATGCGCACGGAGACTCAAAATACCCAAGGAGACTCAAAGCTGTGATCGCTACCAAAGATGCTTCTACACAGTACTGAATTGAGGATCTGAATCCATTATGTACATGAAAAAAATAAAAAACCTGGCACAAATTTCTGCAAATATACTTTCACTTTGTCATTTGGGGTATTGTGTTTGGATTGATTGTCAGTTAGAAATGAAGTCTTTAATAGAAAAATGTGGAGAGAGTGAAGAGGTCTTTATGGTCAGAAAACGCACATAATAAACCTGCAGTAATAGCGGAATTATGGCGTTTCACAATATTTATTCACCCACAAATTATTTTGGTCATACAAAAGTGCATTCTAAAATAATATTAGGTTCCATCCTTTCAGTTTAAAAGATGCTGCAAAATTCCCTCAATTTCTGTTCATGCCAGAAAACAAGTGCTTAATAGAGTAGGGAATCACTGGTCTGGCTAAATTGCTGTAATTTTTAACATATATTTTATGTAAAACACTAACGTAAATGATAAGCATAACATTGGGGACAGTTGAACTTGAACTGTTGTTGCTGAAATTCACCTACCTTTCACATGGGAAATCAATTACATATTGCTCCCTTGACATAGTAATAACAGGGTCCAACAATATTCATTGGGAATCAATGTACGAAACTTGAATTTCGCCTTAGGCTACTGCCATAATCTTTATTAACACACCAAAATGACACATGCATATGTCAAATCAGCTAAAACATGACAAACTGAAGGATTCACGCCTGTGGATTTTAGAGACTGAAATGCATCCCAACGGTATTGGAAAGTTCATGAAAAAGTCAGGGAACTAATAGTTGACTGTATAAAAGAAGACAAGCATTGCTTTCAGATCTGTGTGGTATGAGTTTGTGATAGTCTTACCTTGAAGAGGTCATTAGAGGTGGATTGAAGAGGTCATTAGAGGTGGTAAGGAGCTGTTTTTAGCTGGAGCTAAATTCGTCTGAGTAAAATAAAGTGCTTTTCATGTGCTAACTGCTGTACAGCAAATGTCAGAGGTTACTCACATAACTAGAGCTCTATGAACTAAGCAACACTGCAATCAGTAGGAGCTTTTCAAGAATTACATACTATAGACAGGCAGGCATTCCGGTATGGACCGGGGGCGGGCCACGGACATGGGTTTGAGAAACACTCTATTAACCCTTTGATGGGGTTCACTTAGAACCCTATCTGCCACAGAGCCTTATCTTACTGATACATACAATGTCAAGTTAAAATGGCCAATTGGGTACAAGTGGTGCAGGCCCTGTGTGTGTTTCCCATGAAAGTGAGACCTATCTGAGCTCAATCTATCTGACACAGAGGGGCTAATGAATGCTCTGTTTGTGGTCATCTGTGCTGGCACAAGGCACATATACTACACTGCCATGTCAACAAAGTCAACCCTGAATTAAAAGTTTATCTTATGTCATTTATACTGTCAGAAGGAAAACACTACACGAGTAATCACCCTCAGGGCCGGTTCTAGGCATAAGTAACATTATCTTACAGTAAGTCACCCTACAGTAACAACACCCTATAGTAAGTGAACCTACTCTAAAATACTTGACATTATAACACCCTGCTGTAAGTCAAACTGTAGTAAAGAAGTCTACAGTCACAATACAGCAAAATGCCCTATAGTAAGTCAACCTACTTTAAAACACCTTATAGTAAGTTATCCTAAAACAGGTCAACCAGGCCTATCCAAATGGGATTATATGTAACAGAGGGTTCATGTGCTGTTCTTTATATTATGAGGACATACAACATTATGACAGGTCAACTCAACTTCACAGAGACCGATGGGTGCATTTCTTGGTGCATGTCTTTCCTATGAAAGTTGCATGGTTTAATCAATCAGTGCCCAGGGTGCGCTTCAGAGCGCTGTTGTGTTGGGTTCGGTTTGCGACAGCGATTATGTCACAATGGAGGGGCTGACTGATGGCCTAGTAAATTGTTAATTAGACGGAGCAGAAACAGCTCTTAAATTAGACGCTTGAACGGAGCCTTTGTCAGGCTCATAACTCAGGCACACAGACCTAGCGATGCTCAGTCTCTCATCAACCTGGGTATGCAATGCTCTTCTTTCACTGTAGAAACTGGTCCAAAGCCTGTGTAGATACTTATGACAGATCAGACGTTAAGACTTAACAGTGACAAGAGTGTATCATCACCCCATACGCAAAGCAGGGAGGTCTGAAACATCCTTTCCTCTAATCGGCTACTGGTAAATATGGAGTCTGTATGGCTGATCAATAACTTTACAGGAAACAATTATATATCCCTGGGGATAAAAGAAAGCTAAAGGTCTGTGGACTTAAATATGAACGTCCATGATCTATCACGGCGTTGGTTCTTTTGTCTTGATGGAGCATCCACCCATTCGGAATTCATGCTGCTCTATATATGTCCATCATGCTTATATTGATCGAAACAGTTTCTTTAAATGAATAGATATATTAATTAAACATTAATAAAGTAGGTATATACGTTGTACACATTTAATATATATAAACTACATTTGTGACAGACATTGTACTCATGAATTATATTGAATAAACTACATTAGTGGTGACTTACATTATGTGAGATTATGTTATGTTACATTATGTTAAGAAGGTTTCACCTGGGATGGCAAAAGGTGAGGTTCCAGCTGGGGGGGGAGACATTATTTCCCCCAGATAAATCTACATTTAAGAGGCTTGCAGTTTCCTGCATTCTGGTGATGTTTTCTAGGCGTGTGAATCACACAATAATGAGACAATGTAAAACTTTTATTTTGAACACAACCTAGTCCTATTTATTTCTAAAAGAATTTTAAGCAACTATCAAAGATAATATTAATATATTTTTTCACACATGCTACATCTATCTATCTACCTAAAGCAGGGGTGGGCAATATTTTTCACTGGGGGGCCACACTGAAAATGCCAGAGTGCATTGTGGGCCAGATTACTTTTTTAACCAACATGCCTAAAAAACACACAACATAGCTAACTCTGTTAACTTGCATATTATATTTATGCATATTAATTTTTCCATGCAACTCCGTTTTCATAATCAAACTTAATTTACTTTAACAATGTTTTTTTTTTTCTGTTAACAACTGTAATTATGGCAGGCAAAGGCCTAAAAAAATCCCTTTTTAGGGTTATTACTCAACAGAAATGTTGCAACACATATTTGCCGTAAAACTTAACTTTCGACTCAACAGAGTAAGTTTATTACATAAGGTATAGTGTATACCAGTTATATAGGTATAATAGTTATTAGGGCAGCCATAAGTCTATGAAATCACTTCTGAAGATTTTCACTCAAAGCAAATGTTGGTATAATTGCCGTCGTCTAACTTCATACAGTATATTTTTTGTACTACGTGCTTTTAACGACAGCTATTCCAGCAGCCCAGACCCAAGAAATCAACTTGTTGGGCTACTCATTCAATATGAACAGGAGAGCCTCGTGACAAGTGAGGTGAAGTCAGGAGTCATTTCTGTTGAAGCAGTGTGCGGTACTGTTGAAGCAGTGTGCGGTTCTGTTGAAGCAGTGTGCGGTACTGCTGCAAGATATTCATCAGTGAGGCTGCATCTGCGCTTGGACTTGTTGAATTGTAGTATCGGGTGACAGTTTTTGTGTTTCTCCGCATGCTCGCTCTGGAAGTGCCTCTGCAAATTGTACTCTTTAAAAACAGCGACGTTAGCTTAACATATTAAGCAAGTTGCTTTACCTGTGACATCTACAAATAAATATTTTCCTGTCAATTCTTTTTAAATACCCTGCTTTCGTTATCAACTTTTCTTAGGCTCATTTCCAGAGATCGCTAGCCATCAATTGCATATAGTACGTACAAATGATAATTTCCGCGCGTGGATTGTCGTGCTGGTCCCTATGTATCATAACAACGCAAATACCTTGTTTCAACTTAAAGGTATTTTAAACAGACAGTATGATACTGCTGTACTTATTACTGGAAGTGCCACAGGACTTTTAATTTGAAAATAAATAAATATGCAGCAGTAAATAAGCTAACGTAATCTGCGGACCTCGTCGGGTATTTTTTATTTTGTAATATTTTAAAAGTTTTGGATGTATCGCGGGACGGATAGAATTACTCAACGGGCCGGATCCGGCCCGAGGGCCTTATCTTGCCCAGGTCTGGTCTAAAGACAAAATAAGTATTTTGGCAAAAAAAAAAAAAGCCACTTTTTTGCCACCCCAGGTAAAACTTGCTAAAACCTCCACTGCCATTATGCATGTATAAAAACTGACCAGAATGTCCTTTGGAACATGTTTTATCAATATATAGAACTGGTGAAAATGTCCTTTTCTGACATGAAACTGACCTGGTTTGGCAGGATTTGCAGCTATTATAAAAAGTATTAAGGCAAAATACTTTTTTTTTCATCTCTGAGACATATAGATACAGTATTAATAGATATATTTCTGGCACTGTTAATCTCATTAGTATTTGAGGGAAAATGTTGGTGTCTCCTTGAATTCCTTTGATCTAGCTCCTCTATTCTGCATCATTTGTTACTAGTAGTTACAGAAATATTAAGAGACTGATGAGAATTCGGTTTCGAATTGGGTGAAGAATTTCTTGTACAACCCTGAATGTGTTTGTGAGTGGAAATGCAGTATTCTAGTGATTATATTTTACATTCCATGTTCCTGTTCTATATTCTGATCTATTCATCTTAATTTTAATCAGAATATCACTTCAGAGGGAACTTTTGACTTGCATATGTAGAGGCATAATATGAAAATATGGATTTTATTCAGCATTTAAAAGGGTATCTTTTCAAGTCTCGAGACATAAACTCAAAGGCGCCATTTACATCCCAAATGTGTAGTTTTTTTCTATTGTGCTGGATGCCATTCGTTTCAATGTGGGACTGTCCATAGCCAAATAGCATCAGAAAGACCCTTAAATGTATTAAAACTCTGGGTTTCTTCAGTCTGGCTTGAATTCAACCATGTAATTTAAAGTTACCAAACCACAAAAAGAGGTACTTACATAATGAGTAAAGTTTTTGTAGTTATGTTAAATAGTACAACTCTTGATGTCAAGCCAATTAATTTCAAAACGTATTGTTATGGCATTGCTGTTATGGTATCGCTTTAACATAAACAACATTTTAGCTAGCTAGCTACCTAACATTAATTTCTCATATGCTAGATTGACATGCTATGAACTCAGAGGAACAACTTCAGGAAAAAGTAACTTAAGAAGGTATGTTTCTCCTGTCTTGAATGAAAAGGTCTCCCGAAAGAAAATTGATCTGAAACATGCTTGAGAAACTGGCTCTTATCAATTTTGATTTATAAAAACAGCACAATAAACCAGGCCAGGGACCAAGGAGGGGATAAAGGGGGTTTAGTTCCCTCCGCTGAAATGTTATCCCCCACTGTTTTAGTTAGGTTTCCTTATTTAAAAAGCAATGAAGTTTAGTGCTAAATTTTTTTGGCAGACTGGAAGAAGTCACCCTTGGGAATGTGTTTGCACAGGGGCACAGGTAGAAATTTGATTTTGATTCATAGTAACAGGGTTAACATTATCGCGTCACTCAACTCTGTCTCAGGCATACCACAAAATAGTTTAGGCTAACATTTTAGCTAGCTATAAAGACCATAATTGTTAGCAAATAGACATATTAACTAGCTCAAACCATCTAATTTGCTGTCACGATAATGGATATCAAAAATTGGCTTTGCCAACGTACACAGACCAAGTAAAGGACAGCAACGAGCAGCTGCAGCACCATAAAACTAACGAGGCCACAGCCAAAGCCGCCGCCAATGTTACCAAGTTCCACATAGCTTTGTATACTCTACCCAGTGTTCTACAAGTGTTGCTGGGATAATGGCTCCAGAACCACCAACCTCTGACTGTTCCTGATAACCTTGGAACAGAGGTGCCAGCCCATGTACCCCATATGGTTCACCCAGTATCCTATCTAATTACAACGGGTTCAAAGCACTGCTATTACTTAATTGATGCTTGTTTGAACCTTATTCACATACATGTATTGTACCAAATCACATCATGCTATATACTGATGGGTAACAAATTAAAGGGAAAACCTGAATAAATTAGGGGAGGAACATAACAAATGCAGATGCTTCCAAACAGGTGTAAATTAAGCCATTTATATCCAGTCATTTTATAAACTGCTGTTTAGTATTTTTGTTTGCAGGAATGAACACTACTTTCAGCATTTACTTAAACTGTTGTTTTGGTGAGACAGCTGTTCTTATGAGTTTGTTCGTTGTTTATGGTGCTTAGCTGATATAAAGCTATACATTTCACACCAACCTCAAAATCACTCAGTGGTCTCAGAATTTGATCTTTATTTCTTCTGGTAGGGTGACAATCAGCAGAATTCAATACAATTGCAATGCTAGAACTAAAGAAAGATTTACCCCCTTGCTAATTTCATCTGCCCCCTCAGTCACTTTATCCTGCAGCCGGGCCTGCAATGAACCAGTAGCGAGACGAGATTGCGTGAAAATTGCATACGGCCCACATTTGGATATGACTGGGGCTTGATAGATGGGCTCACAGACAGACACAGAGATACACTGTACATAGATTGATCAAAAGATTATTAGATGCTCAGCTAGAACGAATAATCACATTGCAGTGCAGTGAAGGTGATTGGCCATGCGTTTCTTCTCCCTGAGCTGTTGGTAGTGCATAGCTGAAATATGCATGGTAAGCCCTTCAAAGGAAATAGCGTTTCAGACCGTCACTATGCTGCTCTTGGGAAATTGATCTCTTTTAGGACTGGAAGCCCATTCTCTGCAAGGAAGCCAAACAGCAATACGTAGACTCTAGTATCTTTAATCTTTAAAAAAATATATTTTCTTATTTCCACTGTGTGACTCTTGGTTGGTAAAATAACTTTATGAAGTCAGTCTGTAAATATATATTTTTTCAACCTGGGATTTGAAAAATAGTTTAGATGGGGGAAAAGGAGTAAATGGAGTTTGCAAAATGTAGAGTTTATTTTTCTGAAATTATTTTTCATGTTCTTGTTTTTCCAAAAGAAATTGTGGCATATGGGTGTTGTCAAGTGTATAAAATATTACTGTTCTAAGATTTAGTATTCACATATGACTGTGCAAAACCTATAAGTAATATGTATTTCTATGATGGTGTGGAGTTTTGCAAAAAAAGAGATATTCCAAAAAATGTATAAATAGCATAACTTTGTGAAGTTGATAGGAATGCAATGTTCCACATACATCAACAGACAAGATGGCATCAATGTTATTAGACTCAGCAGGGACAATGAAATACTGCTTGTGTTGAAACACTATCAAGTCTATGTACTGAAGTTTATTGAATGAAGTCGTACTGCATAATACATCTAACCCAACATCACATTCCGCATTTGAGTGAAAATGCTTCGGAGACAATGGTATCGTTAGATGAACATGACCTTTGTGTTGGCAGCTGGATATTGCCCAATAAATGTATGCATTATGGTAGGAAACAAACAAATTTTCTTAAAGACACAGTTTAAGGTCCCACTTTCCATCTATTATCTCCAGCGAACTGTTGTTAAACAACTGCTTGCTAAGGTTAGGGTTATGTTATGTTAACAAGACAGTTTAGGGTAAGGGTTAAGGTTAGGGTAAGGATTAGCATTAGTCAATAGTACTGATAGTACTTAATCTGTAGAGCCTCCACAGACACACTTGGGACTCTCAAAATAAAGTGCAACCCAATTTACTTTCAGCCAAACAAAACCTTAAAAATGATATCAGTCCTTTTGTTTTAACCATGCAAGGCAGCTGGAATGACCTCGTGTCATTTCTATTTTTCATTTATGGGTTATGTATCACGATTCAATTGAATGTTGTACAGGGTTAAATATTGCTGAGTGTACTTTTAAATGTTACATCAGCGTTGAGAGATGTCCAAGTGAATCAGTTTCAACTGTGCGTCTTCTGAGCAGCCTAAAGTAACATGCTCTTATTAAAATGTAAATCAGCTCTATAGCCATTGTCCCGGCGGTGGGTAAGTTGAATACTAGTGCCTCTCTCTCTGTCTCTTTCTGTCTCTCACACACTTTCTCTCCTCTCCTCTTACCCTCATGCTACCTCTTTCCCTCTTTACTTTCACTCACCATCTGACTCTCTCGCTCGCGCTCTCTCTCTGTTAATGTGTGTTACCTACTCTCTATCTCGCTCGGCCTTTGATGCCCTGCTGAACCCGCCCACCCGTCTCTCTGTCAGGTGTAAAGGCTGATTATCTAGTGTAGATTTTAGGATATGCCAAATTAAATTTGACCGCAGCTACCCTGCCAGGACGTCCATTATAATGATATGAGTAATCTTCTGTGCTTAGGGGAGGGGCAGGAACTAGGAGGGTTCACTGGAGATTCGGTACAGATCTATTTCAGTAAGAGGACAGCCCTGATGTTCTAGCTTTGCTGGCATGAGAGTAAGCAAACAGAGCTATGGAAGGATTTCTCTCCACAGATCAGGTGTGTGTGTGTACTTGTGTGTTTGTGCGTTTCAAACAGAACTTGTGTTCTCACATCATCCATGAACTGGATCCATGTTCTGGCCAGTCGGAAGGCATTCAACATCGCATCCAACTCTACAAAGCTGGTTGCAGTGATGTCACCAAATTTATGGGAACCAATGGTCAAGTCCTCATTGTAATCCCAAGCTTGGGTCATAACCCCTGGTCCAGGTCAGGGGCTTTGTAGGAACCCGATTATGAATGTCATCTTGTGTGTCTGTTTCGGCCCATTGCCATGGCGATGTTGGTGCATGATATGTCGTGTGGGGTTATTTCAATGTCCATTTTGTGTTCTGCGCTGTGAGGATGACACCGGGAGAATCGATCTAATGAGAGAAGATAGCGCTCAGACATTCATACCCCTAATCACAATCTGAACCTGTTCCTGCTTGTCTGTTCATGTTTTCAGTAAACCCAATCACTGCAGCAATTAACTGCAGTGAGCGAGACAAGCGCTGCCAACACTTAATCTCCAACCAGTAAACAAATTACTATGGAGGTTCTGAATGTCAGGGGGGATTCGAAATCGTCTAAGATGAATTCTGATATTTCAGCACGCCATTCAGGTGGATGGTACAGATCTCGTCTTCTAGTATTCGTACATAACTTACCTGAAATGTTACGTGTAATGTTTGTTTGAAATTATCTGAAATGAATGCCAAAATTGCAATTAGTCAGCCAAAGTAACCACCAGTAACCCCGGTGTCACAGTACTTCTGATGGTCCGTAGGGGTAAACTCGCTGAGTCATTGTGAAAACAGAAATCCCGCTCGCCTCTTTGCCCAGGGCTCCCACAGATGGTGGCGCAATTGGTCAGCAATATCCGTGACTGCGGGTTTAGTATCAAATGGCACCGGATGTGCTTCAGAGGACACATATCTCGAAATCAACTGTCCTGGGAGTTGCTGCGATTGAACAAAATTGGGGGAGGGGATATGGTAAACAAAAAACATTCTCATCTCTGTTCTGATGAGAGCTGCTTTGTCTCAGTTGCTTTTTAAATGAATCTTTTAGTGGTTGTGCCGCTGGTAATTGACAGGCGGTGTACTCTTTCTTTCCATTGCTCCCTTGGAAAATATTAGCATATTGTTTCTGGCTGTGAAGTGATTCCCACTGTACCTTTAAAAGGCATCGTTTGGATAGACGGCCCGCCGGGTGGCACACTACTCCACACCGAAGAGAAACATAAGCCGAAAAGAGAGAGAGGGCAAATACCTCTTCTTCCTCTCGCTCTCAACACTTAGCTTTTTTCCTTCACGTTCTCACTCTCTCACGCATCAACTGCCACACTCCCTGCTGCACCCTGACTCACACACGGGTTCGACAGCTGAAGAAACATATCGTGAGGAGGTGTTCTGTTAATGCCACTGGTATCAGCCTGTCTCCTCGGAGTCACAAGAAACTTTGTGAAAGAGGAGCGTCCTCCTGTTTGTGGGTGTGTGTGCGAGCGTGCTCGCTTACGTTGCTAACACGTGTGCTGACTTAATGTGAGAAACGTGCATTAAAGAGGTGCAACCTCTGCATGGCAAAAGTGCGATGACTCATTCTTCGGTTTACTTCTCGGCTTCGTTCTCTGTTTACCCAACTACTAGAGCAGGGCAGAACAGGTCGCTTACTTATTTCGTTTGAGTGCATCTTCATTTAAATCTTCATTTTCCTCCAATCTCTGTCAGCCCACGCTGAGGCTCTGCCACTTAAAACTTTTCCGTTGTTGCTTCTGCATGAACCTTCTCCGAACTAATGCCGGGTTGGTTTTGTATGCTGTTACCGCATCAGTTTCTAATGATTCTGCAGCGGAGATGTCGTTCAAAATATAACGTCATTAGACAGCTAGCATCTCCAGGTCCCATTGTTATGCTTCCCTGTGGGCGTGCTGCTTTAATTTCCCATCAGTCCGTGCTCGATGTCTTTCCCTGAATCTGTTTCAGAGGCCCATCCCTGGTATACTAACAGGGCAGCTTCCCTGTATTGAGTGGAAAATTACTGTACACTGAAAAGCAAGAGTAGCCATTAGCACTGTGATCCACTGTGAGGTGCACTTTAACACAGACTGAACCAAGGCAGAAGACTTTTCAGCAAATAGAAAAAAAATACAGATAAGAAATGACATTGCCAATGAGAACTTGGGCACTAAAGGTTCTGCTGTCATCCCCAGCATTATTTGAAAATGTATTCCTCAAGCAAAACTGAAAAGGTCTTGGCCTGTATTTGCAAAGTGTTTTATTCGTTATGATCTTTACGTTTAATCATCTGTGAAAGGAAAAACCAAACTCATTGATAATCTCTGTTTCGTCTGGCGTTAAAAAGAGGGGTAACTTTTCATCTTCAAAATGAAACTGACACTGAAGCGGCTTCTCTCAGAAAGATGTCACCGTCAATAGTTTGGCGGATTAATTACACTCCATTATCACTGCCATGAATTAATGCCCATTTGATATGGCCTGCCTGTCTGTGTAGATGCCTCGCTGGCTGTCACTGGATAGGCATATTCCTTCATCATAATTGGATAGATTCATCCGGTATATCACTACTGCATCTCCACAAGGAACACAACCCCAAAAGCACCGCGTCTTTACACAGGCATTGAGGGCCACAGCTATGCATATTAGAGTGTATTACCGTATCGACTTTATCGGTCACTTAGTGGCGAACCGTTAACGGCTAATTAAACCTATTAAAGAGAGCGTTGAGCTAATGCGTTTCCAACGCTAGATAACAGAAACGCGGCACCTCGTTTTACTAGCGGGTCAAGATGAGTGTAATTAACGGAGTCGCAGTGTGGCCCGTTATGTCAGTTGGTTTAACAGCTTCTTTCAGACCGGAGGAGATGGAGGACGGCTAGGTCTTGCTACCAAGTGCTGATAGAGACGGCACGTCTCAAATGGAAAACTACTCCCTTTAAAGTGAGCTACTTTAGGGGCCACTGGGCTCCAGTGAATACGAGTGAACCAGGGACTGGGTTACAATGGAGCGAAGAAGTGGAGAGGCTCCTGGAGTGGTTCCCACACTTTAATTTCAATCTCCTGTCGAGGATCCTTGAAAAATCAAGCGTGCGCGTCTCTCCCCTCTCTTTCTGACTTTGTCGGCCGACTCCATAATGAAAGAAGGCTAAAGCGTGCGTGAAGCATTTAGTTTAATGACTGAGAGAAAGAGAGAGCTTATCAGAGGAACATGGTTCACAGGAGGAAGAGATTCTGCAATTTTCAATTTGTTAACGTTGGTAGCGGGATGTCTGACCGCCTGACAAAATGTTTATTTGGCACATCTGTTGCAGCATCCATGAACTCCAGGTGCCATATATGGCTGTTTTCTGAGCCTTATCATTTTCGAGGTTAACACATGCAAATGGTGGATGTGACAGAACACATCATTCAGCAATTAGTTCAACATGATACAAACAACTGGGACATTTACCCAAGTGGAAGAAATACATTTCTGGATACATTTTTTTATATATTACATTTTCTTAGCATTTAACTATCTTAAAATGCATTTAAAATGATGTAAACGGACACATTCATGAGTTTTCTCTTAAATGTTACACAAATTAGATCACTGAAAATGTATTTATCACACTTAAGTCCAATATTAATTTAAATTATACTGTTGATGCACACAGATGTGACTGTGATATTTTTTGGAAACATCTTGTATGCCAAGATACCCTTACAAAGAGAAGTATATCTGGCTTTAGCCCCAGAGAGTGTAACCATGGCCATTCTAAACACTTCACAGGTTGACAAATGTGCAATTTGTGTCTGCGTGGGGAAGGTTATATGGAGGTAAACTGTACCTTTAAAAAGCCTGCCAGATAAATGCACTCTCTGTGACTAGATGTGCAGCAAAGTGAGAAAAAATATGAGTGAGCACAGGTTAACTGAATAAACACACAACTGAATGTATTTGATAAACAGAACAATAAATACTATGCGTCAGGCCAGAGGAGGGAGCGGGAGAGTGAGACGTGAAAAACAAAGGGAGACAGAGAGTGAGAGGTGAGAGTAAGAGATTATGTGAGAGAAAGAGAGAAGCAGAGCGATGTGAGAAACAGATGGAGACAAGTAGAGAGTGCGATTTTGTGTGTGTGTGTGTGTGTGAGAGAGAGAGAGAGAGAGAGACAGAGACAGAGAGAGAGAGAGAGAGTCCTGCTTCACCTTAACCATGGGAGCTGTGCTGCCTCGCTGAGTCGGCAGTATCTCCTCTCTTGGCCTTTTTCAATACAGGATGAGAGGAAAAAGGGCTGGGGATTCTGCTGCCAATTTCGCTGCATCTTCAAAGCGATATTAACATAGAACTGCATCCCTTTTATCTTCCGTTAATTTCAAGGATGCCAGCCCAAATTAAAATTCTGTGAGAATAAAAATGGCCTAAAAATAACAGATGTATTTAGAAGGGGAAAAAAAGAAGGAAAAGAAGAGAGAAGGTTGAGGGCGGTTGGCTTAGAGGAATGAAAGGGCAGTCTACCCCAATTACAAAATTACATATTGGTTTCCTTACCCTGCAAGCAGTCTATGGACAAGGTTTGAAAGCATGCTTTGGTGTAGTTTTCCTTTGTAAATGCTAACTGTTTCTAAATGCTAGCATTTGTGACACAAGTCTCATACAAGCCCTGGTCCCGGTGGTATAATTTTGTAATGGATTTTAAATTGATTGTGAACCTCAACAAAGTCACATTTGAATGTTACTGATCCGAACAGAATGAGTGAAAAAAGGTAATATCGGTACCACAAACTGAATATGATGTGTTTAACAAATGCCTCCAAGTCATTTTACTGATATTATGATTTTTCCAAATCATGTTCATGGTCAATGAGCTTTTATTTGCTTATTTGAATACACATTTGCTGACGCCATGCCAGCATGGGTTCCGAGGGTTAAAGAAGGAAAACCTTTCAACAAAAAACTAAAACAACACCAAAATAAATGCTAATTAAATGCTAGCACCAACTCAAAACAAATGTTCTCCTGCAGGAATGATCCCAATAACATCCGTATAATCATCCAGGCCTATTGTCCGAGCTTAAACAGTGAAAAGATCAATTGTTTTGTTGTGCCTGTGAACTGCTCTTAGCTGTTGAGTATTGGCCGTACAGTATAACGCAACCACATGTCATGTTCCACTCAAGGTAATATTGTAAAGTTGTGATATTATAGACATGAAATGTAATCATAAGTAATATTGTTAAGCTTACAATGCATAAGAGTAATAACTGAAACCTACAGAGGCTGAATAGATAGAAGGCCAACAAGAATAGCTTATATTTACGTTAGGAGGATACACTGACCTAACACACAGGAGGCAATTTAATATCAATTCTGTTGTAGCATACAGAGGACATCTCTCAGGGGGGTGTAAGGAGTTGGCCACACCCACACATTTGCTCTGTTGTATGAGTCTGAAGACATCTGGTTGGCTAATGACCATTTTCTGGACTGCCTCTGTATTCTGGCATAAAAGTCTTGTTGACCATGTTCTCATTGAGAACCCTGTAAGATCAACAGAAAGGAACATCTTGAATACTCATGCTAATGAAGACATTCTGTTTTTCAGGGTATGATTTTGTTCACGAATTAAAGTGGATAATATCTAACAAAGTACCTCGTGTAAGTTCATATAACAATAGCAATATGTAAGCCGTTGCTTTTTCAAGTAACTACACCAATATTGGTAATGACACTAATAATAATAACTAAAGTATAGTGTTTTCCAGGCAAAAAAAAAAACAGCGTGTCTTGGGATTTGAATGAAATTCCTAGGTGGTACTGTTAATGAGTCACTGAATCCATTACGATCTCAATGAGTCGCACGTCATCATAATAAAAAACCAAGTATCATTATTATCATTGTGACCAGGGACACACAGGCAGGCTGAGAATGATGGCATGCCTGTCTGACTGCCACCTTCCTCAGCTTCCTCAGTGCAGTTTTGTTCAGTCCAGTGGGTTGAGCTGCCATAGAAAGGCTGTTAGGGCAGGAGCTAAAAGTGGAATGAAAACAGGAGGGAGTGTGAAAGACTAAATTCTTAAGGGAAAATATCACGGATGGCGGTAGCATTTTGCCACGTCTCCCCTCCCACAGCTTCGGGCGAAATGGGAGTATCATCTATTTCGGTGGACCCATTCCTTCATCGCCCCCCCACACCAAAACAAATCCTATCACTGCCTGCCACTGACAAAACCCTCACTCCCTACCCAGAAGCAGAAGCCCCATGCATATTTCATCGGGCAGAAGTTTTCTCGGCAACTGTTGTTGTTTTCCTTTCATTCAAAACTTGAGTACATTTAAACCGTGTCCCTGGCTAACACAGGCACACGACTCCTATATGGGGCACGCGCCGTCAAAGCAATACGTTTTCCAAGGTTTTCAAAGTGAACTTCATCCTTTCAACAATCTCCCTCCCTTGCTCCCTCTCTCTGTCACTTTGTGTACCATGTTTAAGAAACGCCGGTGAAGTTGAAATACGAGGAGTTCGGGAAGGGGGAGGATGATGTGACATACTGCTCCTTAACATGTTGGAAGGAAAAGGAGGGAGGAGGTAGGGAGTAGAGGTTGTGAAGGTAGAGGGAGGAGGTAGATAAGGCAGGTGAGGGAGGAAAGAGAGAGGGGAGAGAGGAGAGTGAGCAAGAGGAGGAAGAGGAGTTAAAGAGATGTGCGATATAGAGGAGGTAAAGAGAGTGGTGAGAGGAGGCTGAGTGTGAAGAAAGAGACAGGTTAAAGAGATGAGGGAGGGCAAGTGAGAGGAGATAGTAAGTGGAGAGAGATGTCTCTGAAGAGGAGTTGGGAATGAAAGAGAGGTAGGGCAGATGGAGGAGTGACAAGAGAAAGACAGGTATGTGGTATATATCACCGATGCCCGCTTCAGCTTCATCAGTACATTTTCATCTCCCGGTCATCACTCCTTCAAGCAAGAAAGGTCCTCTTTCAAGAGATTTCTCTCCTACCTGCATAAACTTTGAGCACCCTACAGTACGGAATTGTTACAAACCTTTAGCTTTTACTACAGGATCCTCCAATTTATTCCCTTTTCTATGTATCTTCTAACTACCTGTCATTATGTTGCCAGTCATCTTGGCATAGACGCTAATTAACCTATGATTTACTGAGGGCGATAGTTGACATAACTTATTTGCTCAGCTAATTGACTTGGATGTAATTGGAATGGCACGATGAAGGAAAAAGTGTCAGCGGTATCTTCATATCATTAGTTACTCCTTTACTTCAGTGAATGCTCGAGTAGCTTCTCACAAATTGCTTTTGCTCTTACGAGATGGGATGAAAAACAAAGCTTACGAGGACTTAGAGCGGAATCTCTCTCCGGTTCAAGAACCAACAATCATAATCTCTTTCACCCTCAGAACAGAAAAACGTTTTCACTCCTTAGAACATTGTTTCTGGAGATACACTGATGTCTTTACTCTTGGAGCTGAATCAAATAACAACTGAGCCAAGTCAAAACATCAGTGAACACGGGAATAGGTGAAGCAAATTCGGAGACTTTCAGAATCACCATACTGTTCTGAAATACCTCAGACACGCACTGGGCCCAACGTCGGCCAAGTGCAACAGCTGCTGCCGTGACTCGCCACTCGCTCTGATGTTGCCCGAGAGTCGCTAGAGCTTCCGTTGGTTCGCTTCCACGGTGCAGTACTTTTGATGGCCTCCATTTATGTATGTTGCCGTTCCAATGGACTCTGACAATACAGAGGATGTAGGAAACTAAGGATTCAGAGAAAGGAGCATTCGTTTCTCATTGAATTACATCACAGAAAACGATTGTTTGAAAATGCTCTAATGCACGGGCTGGTTTGTGGATGTTGCTTGGGGCAATCACTAAGTAATCGATACACAGTAGTTGCAAAGGAAATGCTGAAGGATATACACTGAAAGAATGATTTAAGTTAATTTAGTTATAGCACACGCTCCTTGGTAAGCTCACTGATGGACTGGCCAAGGATCTTCTAGTGTAAAGGGGCAATTTTCCACCTCTCCCCAATCATACGAGAAGGCTGATGTCTCTAAGTTACCTCCGTAGGCGTTTACTCGAATAGCTGCCAATCTACACTCCATTCCTCATTGCTTCATTCAGGTTCTTATCTAAGCCGCTGACCAGAGAGTCACTGTTGAGGTCTGGCTGAGTGATGTCCCATTATCTTCTCAAGCTGTCCCCTCCTGACAAGGAAAGGAGATATCTTATCTGTACAGGTTTGGGGCCTAGGCTCATCTCTCAACTCTGTGGTACTGAGTGAAGCAGCAGGCCTGGCTGACTGCATTGGCAATGTACACTTGAAAACGCCTGCACACGTACACACGCAAACACACACACCACACACTGAAGTCCCCCAAGCCTTTATCGTCAAAGTGTTGATATAAGTGTAACATCTTTAAGGATAAGTTGACTTTCAGTCCGCCATCCTCCTGATAGGATCTGGGTATTATAGATGGAGAAGAGAGACTGTCTGAGATTCAATGCATTGTGTCGGCTCTGAATAGTGGAGCTCAATCCAAACGGTCAATTACCCATGGGCTTGAAGGCAAATACTTTCTCAGAGTTTAATCATTTTGTTTAGGGAATGTAGACGTACATTTCATTTCTACTTACGGCAATGCAGTCTTAGCACTACAGTATATTTGTCTTCAGACCTAGAGCTGATAACGTTACAATTACACCTATGTTATGTTACAATTACTCCTGGATATCCACAATTTCAGAGGACGATTCGGACAGCATATGTATTTTTTTATTCATACTGCCTCTCAATTCTAATGTTTTTCTCTGTAATTAATCTTTTTGATAGACTGGAGGTTTTTATTCTAGGCATGTAAATTTCAACACAATAAGGCACTAATAACTCAATGCTGGCTCCCACGGTGTTATGGCAACTGTCTGTTGCCATGATATAATGCCTTGTAGAAGTATTCAACCCCCATACAAATTCTCTCATTTCATTGAATTAGAAATGGTACATTGAAATGTAGTGTTTCATTTTGTATTTTTTAGATTTTATGTTGAGAAATTTGTAAGAAGAATGAAATGTTTGGTTGACGTAAATATTCAAACCCTGTGTGCTGGAAGTTCCCAGTTTACCCAGATAAAAAAAATGAAATGACTTCAAGACAGCCTGCTTTAATCTGCTTCAGGAAATTCACCTTTCAGCAGGAAAATGATCCCAAGCTCAAGCCCATCGTGTAGAGCAGACCTGGGCAAGATAAGGCCCCCGGGCCGGATCCGGCCCGTTGAGTAATTCTATCCGGCCCGCGATACATCCAAAAAAAAAAATCCAAAAAATATTAAAATAATACAAAATAAAAAATACCTGACGAGGTCCGCAGATGATGTTAGTTTATTTACTGCTGCATATTTATTTATTTTCAAATTAAAAGTCCCGTGGCACACCCCCGTAATAAGTACAGCAGTATCATACTGTCTGTTTAAAATACCTTTAAGTTGAAACAAGGTATTTGCGTTGCTATGATACGTAGGGACCAGCACCACAATCCAGGCGCGGAAGTTATCATTTGTACGTACTAAACGCAATTGATGGCTACCTGTCTCTGGAAATGAGCCTAAGAAAAGTTGATAACGAAAGCAGGGTATTTAAAAAAGAATTGACAGGTAAAGCAACTTGCTTAATATGTTAAGCTAACGTCGCAGTTTTTAAAGAGTACAATTTGCAGAGGCACTTCCAGAGCGAGCATGCGGAGAAACACAAAAACTGTCACCCGATACTACAATTCAACAGGTCCAAACGCAGATGCAGCCTCACTGATGAATATCTTGCAGCAGTACCGCACACTGCTTCAACAGAACCGCACACTGTTTCAACAGTACCGCACAATGCTTCAACAGAAATGACTCCTGACTTCACCTCACTTGTCAACGTCCATACGAGGCTCTCCTGTTCATATTGAGTGAGTAGCCCTAAAAGTTGATTTCTTGGGTCTGGGCTGCTGGAATAGCTGTCGTTAAAAGCTCGTAGTACAAAAAATATACTGTATGAAGTTAGACGACGGCAATTATACCGACATTTGCTTTGAGTGAAAATCTTCAGAAGTGATTTCATAGACTTATGGCTGCCCTAATAATTATTATACCTATATAACTGTTATACACTATACCTTATGTAATAAACTTACTCTGTTGAGTTGAAAGTTAAGTTTTAAGGCAAATATGTGCAACAATTCTGTTGAGTAATAACCCTAAAAAGGGATTTTTTAGGCCTTTGCCTGCCATAATAACAGTTGTTAACAGAAAATAATAATTAAAAAAAACATTGTTAAAGTAAATTAAGTTTGATTATGAAAACGGTGTTGCATGGAAAATAAATATGCATAAATATAATATGCAAGTTAACAGAGTTAGCTGTGTTATGTGTTTTTTAGGCATGTTGGTTAAAAAAGTAATCTGGCCCACGATGCACTCTGGCATTTTTAGTTTGGCCCCCCAGTAAAAAATATTGCCCACCCCTGGTGTAGAGGTTTGATTAAAAAAGCGCAGTCATTTTTTACTGATTTATTTGTCAATGTTACATTCATCTGCACATAAGCTGTAAACAGTGATTACATACAGGCCCTTCCCAGGGTTCCCAACATAGGGGGCCATGCCATCAATGTATCATGGGCTTCGGGATCCTTCCTTGATTAGAGGGGTAAATAATATTTTACAGTTCGCAATATGTTATGCTGATCTAAAACAACAGATACTGTAATTACACAATTTAGTCTACAAACAATTGTTTTCTTCTATAACACTGAGAAGCTTAGTGCTGACTTTCTTAAGTCAAATATATTGGATTTCGTTTGGGAACTAATTTTATGTTGTGTGACTGCTGCTATCAGTGGAACTAATGACTTTTTGTAAAAGCAAATATGTATGATAATTATAATGATTTATATATAATCATTTAAGTTTATTATGTGTATTATCTAATAACTCTATAATTTAAATTAAAATTCAAAAAGGGACCCTGGGGGAAAATGTTAGGAACCACTGATAAAAGCCATGCAAGTCAAAACGAACACCCATTTTTAGAATTGGTTGTTGTTTTTTTGAGCAGCATCTTTGAATTTTCTAATTCACTAGCATGTTGATTTGGGTGGGACTGTCGTTAACAGAGGGTCTTCAAGTGATTAGAAAAACAGTAGTGTTTTCATCTGGAATAATAACTTTCCTGTAAGTAGAAATGACCAACATGGTCAGATTAACATTACTGATTAACGTGATGCTTGTGCACATAATTACATTACCTGACACAGTAAAACAAATCCTGTGTGAATTTGGCTTATTGCTCTATTACCAGTCACCCTGGGTATGTGTAGGCTGAATACATCACCTCACTCTTTCGTAATCTCTGTCTCTCTTTCTACGTCTGTCTCTATCAGTCTCTTCAGCTTTATCTCTCTCTGTCTCTCTCCCAATCTCTCTTTCTCCCAATATGGTCTACCTGGTCAGCTTATACCGGAAACATCCATTTTAAAATCCTTCTAAGGACTAAATCCCTTGTCAGTCACACTCAAATACACACGCGCATTGACACTACAGAAAACAAAGAAATCTGTTTTACACACAATCAGACACAATAATAATAATTTATACATTCAATGGTTCAAGAGGATTTCATTGGATTTCATTGCCTTTGTTTATTTATCCCTGCTTGCTCCCATGTTCTGAAATTTAATTTAAAATAGAAAAAAGTTAATCCTAAAGACCCTTCTTTCCTCCCAATAATGCGATAGCTAGCTTTGCTTTTCCTCTGGTAAGCCCTGTTTGCTCACTGGTAGAGAAGAAGCAAGGTCGATATAACCTTTCTATAATAGGGCATTTCAGCTGTAAAGGGCAGGCGCTCATCCAATTTGTTTTCCGTACAATTTGATCCCTGTCTGTCCGAGTAATAAGTGTGTGCTGTGGTTTGTACACACGTGTTAATTATCCTCATGTCTGGTGGGCTACTTGGTGAATCTGTTATTGGTGCCTGTCTGATAGCATGTGTTGTTGCGATAGGCGGATGTTCGCAGAGTGCTGTACTCCGAGGGAAAAAATCCATACAAACAAACTGGTCAAATGGATAGAACCTCCGCATCCTTTCACAAGGCATGTTTTCCCCTCCTCCATTTTATCCTGTTTTATCCTGTATTCTGTATGGGTTCGTGGTCTACGACAACCAATTTGTTCCACCAAGGGAAGCAGAAATGTTAAGATAATGAGTTGTATTATCAGGGGGTTTGTCAGTCAGCATTGTTTGCCATGCCGTATTTAATCATAATAAAGAAGTAGACAAAACAACAGGTGAACTCTAAGTTTATAAGAGTGATTCTTCAGAAGGCGGCAATCAGATCATTGGTTTCTAAGTCAAATCCATTTATCGCTGCTTGTTATCTGCATCGTAGTTTAGAGTGAGAAGAAAATAAACCATTGGACCTGATTTTATTTTTTTTTTTTTACATGATCTGACCTGGAAGAAATCCGAAGTCTTAATATATAACAATGGGCCAAGGTCATGAGGTCAGGATGTCCCACATGAGGTCCCCTTGCCCTAACATGTGACGTTCCATCACATTAGACCCATGCTAAGAAGAAAGGGACAGTTTTTAAGATTTGTAGGACTCTCTCCAACCTGCAGCATCAACTGAATAAAACAACAAACCAATGAGCTAAAGCTCCTGTTGCACATACTGTAGCTATGCTCCAGCCCTGCCAAGACTTCACCTCTCTGAGGCCGTTTTTGACTGGGAGCCAATTGACTGGGAGCCAGTTCTCCAAAGTGGTGGTGATTTCCGGCGGTAAGGTCTATGCACTGTGCTGCTTAGGGACTGAGGTAGAACATGGCAGACCTGTACAGTAATAGTCTAACTTCGGGCTCAAATATCACTTGTCAATAATTCACTTCAGGTTGATTACCGACTTAAAGTCTCAATACTCTTTTTCCTCTTATCTTTGATTACTGGTTAATATTCTGACAGGAAGTAGTGCCTGTTTACACAAATGTTATCAGAAGGGTTGCCGCCAAACCAGCTATAGCCCATTTGTTGGTTTAAAATATTTAAATCAGTTACATCTGGACTTCACTTAAATCCTTTTGTCAAAAAATTGATAATCTGTGTTGGAAGAGGAAAGTACCGTTGACATGTTGATTAGTGACATATGAGCTTGATCATTCGTAGCATATTACATATACTATACAACCACATAGACATGGGCTGAATTACAGACCTATCGACACCATCTGTTGACGATTGGATGCTTTCGTTGACAGGAGAATTTCCACGACAGCTAGTGAAGACCTTCCTTCCATAAAACAACCCGACCGTTGGCTCAATGCTGTTAGTTATTCAGCCCCTCGGCTGCTGGGATTTGAGTTGTCAGCTATCTGTTAGTTTGGATCCTTAAACAAAGAGACCATGACCGCATGTCCTGCTGAGAGTTGAGACGAGCCGTGTTTACCTTATCCTGTCGGATTACCGTCTGGTGGGAAGAAACGGACGTGAGTGCTAGATTGGCTTCATTTGGGGTGAGATTCCTTATATTTTTTCTTTGCTTTGCTTTATTTAACTGGAGAGGTCACATTGAGATGTGTTAACCAGTTTTCACATGAGCCCTGGCTAAAAAAGCAGTATTATGCATGTTTAAACACAAGACAATATATACATAAGGAAAACAATGTTATAAGTGAAAATAGTGCAAAAGGACAGGCAAGTTTGTGCAACTTCTGTTCAGCAGCCTGTGATGTGATGTAAAGTCAACAATCGGAATAAAAAGGTCTTGCTTTATGCCCTTTACCAACATGTTCCAAGATGATGGGGCAGCAAAGCTAAAAACTCTCTTACTCTATAAAGATCTCAGACAGTAATGCTCAATTGTCCATGACCATAATGTGAATAAAGCGCTTAAATATATTGGCAGCTGCCCTAAAATCGCCATGTGCTGTCGCTAAATATGCATGTCACCCAAGGATAGCCATAGTGCTTATATCCCGCCGATATGAGGTACAGTGATATGGAAGAGGTCTTGCTGTTCGCAGCATGACAGAATGTGTTTAGTACGCGCAGGCAAGACCCTGGGGCATTCATGTACAGGATATTACCATAATCCAACAAAGGCACAGAAAAGTGGCTGCAACAAGGTATTTTCTAGCTTGAAATGAAAAATAAGACCTGCGCCTGAAAGAGAAAGCCCGGCTTAAGTTTAAGCTTTGAGTAAGCTGCTGAATGAGGGGCTTAAATGACAGATCTTCATCAAGGTGAAATCCCAAGGGCGTGTGTGATGACTCCACCTACTGTATACTGGCATGTTTTCACAAGTGTCCATGATGCAGAAGATCCGGGTGACCTTAAGACTCTAGTACTTAACACTCACATTTGTTTTGTTTTCTCTCCATTTAAGGCTGATTTAACACGGCACGGTTGCGTCCCGCAGTTTAGTGTTGGAGCAACGCAAAGCATGATTGCCGTCTGCATATGTCGACCTGCATTAGCATTAGCCATCTTTTATCACAAGGCACTTCTCCAGAGAAGGAGGGGACATTCGGGAGGGCTAAGTGGTTCGTTGTACCTCACATCGCATAACGGTGACAGGGGGCCTCATGTAGCTGAGTTGGTAGAGTATGGCACAAACAATGCCAAGGATGTGGGTTTAATTCCCATGGGAGGCCGGTATGAAAAATGTATGTGCTCACTACTGTAATTCCTCCTGAATAACAGTGTCTGCGAAATGACTTAAATGTCAAATATAAAAGTAACAGGACATTTTATGAAAATGCCACCACCATCCTTTGTTGTCATTGTGAGATCGTAATTGGGTGACCTTCATGTTGAGAACGGATGCTATTGCGCTGGTATCAAGAGTAGAGCTTGCTGCGATATTTCTTTAGATTTGCGTTTGGTGCCCTCGCAGGTGCCAATGATTTGTCTTCCATATTATTTGTCCTCTAAAGATGTGTGGTTGCTCTAATTAAACCTTGAGTCGTATTTAAACTGTGTTGTCAATGGATAGTCATTCTCTATCTTGACCGTAAACTAGAAATACATTCTCATCAACACACATGAAGCGCAGACTGTGTCTTATGTGTAATGTCAACCTTATAGTACTTCAGTGGTGTGTGACTGAATTTTGATTGGAGGATCCGTTAATCTAAAAGCATCAATGACTGCTTTCGTTTGAACCCTTTGAACTGTTAAGGGATGTATAGTGAAGTTGCCCAATTATCACCATACCAATTTATTGTGGCAATTGAATTGCGAGCAATGAGAATTAGTGCTAACAATGACATTGAGGGACTTAATCAACAGAGTTAAGGTTAGGGTTAGTGTAAGGATTAGTAAAAGTAGGATTTTCTGTGGCAATTAACTTTTGTTTCCCCATTTAGATGTTAGGGTTAACTAAATATTTGTGTGTGTGTGTGTGTGTGTGTGTGTGTGTGTGTGTGTGTGTGTGTGTGTGTGTGTGTGTGTGTGTGTGTGTGTGTGTGTGT
>JACXGI010000141.1:14546-59418 GCA_016801175.1 Esox masquinongy | reverse complement strand
CATTTCATTGCCGTAACTTGTTATTGCAAATGACAAATAAACCTTTTGAACTTTGAACTTTATTGCTTAATTCTGCTGTACAGGAAAATAGCATTTGCAACAAATGATTGGAATCAATGATATTGTCAGATGCTTGTTTTTTTTCAGTTACTTTTTTAAACATAAAATGCTTACCGCCTATAACCAGCAGCACAGCCATCTGCATTCCACTGCTGGCTTGCTGGCTTGCCTCTGAAGCTGTTCCCGGTCCGTCGGCTTGAAGCAGTGTTTCAGGGCCAGGAGGGGTCACTCTTTCTCCTGATCTAACGAGATTCCAATGCCTCAGGACGGTGATTGGGAACTTGTTGTAAGGGTATTATCCCAAAGTTCTGGTAATGTCCAATCTGGCTGTCATGCAACCATAGCCACCTAATCTTCTTCTGCTTGCAATTGGTTATTTGCATAAGGCCTTAAGACGTTTTTTTTGTATAAAAACAAGCATTAGTCTGCATGCGTCAAATGTTTTTAACTGTTGGTTGTCTATATGCTTGAAAATTATGTTAGTTCCTTCTTGAATTTGTCCAGTTTGTATCCACACTACTTTGTTGTGTATTCCTGCCCTTTTGATTTTAAATGATACAATAATTAAGGAGTGCTAAAATTGAAAGGTACTTTTATTCATATTGGATGAGCCATTTATAAATTACAGCATGTCTTGTACAGAGTCGACCCATTTTAGAGAACCAAAAATATTAAGACATAATAACATTGTGTACATTGAAGTAGTTTTCATAGTAGTGTTTAGTTATTGGTCAAATTTATTTTGCATGCAATGATTGCTTTACATTTGTGACCCCTAGACATCAATATGCTGGGTATCTTCCTGGTGATGCTCTGCCAGGCCTGTACTGTAGACATCTTCACTTCCTGACCCTTCCAGGGCCTTTTTGCCTTCAGTCGTGGTTTCAGCAAGTTTTTAGATCTGAAAAACTAAAGTATGTTTAAGGTCCTTGTGTGGCTGCATGATGAGGCGTTGTTCGGTTATTTTAGAGGCGTTTGGTTGCGTCTGAGCAGACATCATGATTCGGTACACTTCAGAATTCATTCTGCTGCTGCTCTCAGCAATTACTAAAACATCTCTTCCACCATATTTCACAGACGTGGACATTTTGTCTCTACACTTTCCCCTTGCCATTACTCTGGTACCTGTTAATCTTTGTCTTATCTGTCCACAATACCTTTTTCCAGACTTCCTCAGGCTCTGGGAACTTTCTAGGCCATCCTATTTAGGCTAACTAGATTTTTGCATGCTGCAGTCCATCCTCTGTAGATCTAGTGAAGTCTTTTGCAAATAGTAGTGAACCAATACTGTGTTGTTGATATATAGAGTTTTCAAAGCAAAATGACGATCACTTTATTTTCATTCTATTAAATTCTCCTTCTCATAGGATTCATCTTCCTTTTACTATAATCTGCTAAACTTTGATGTAGATCCACAAAGGAAAATGAATTAGCATACACAATTTGACTATTATTAACAATGCGGCGCATGTTGTTTACTTGTTGTTACAGACTTTAACCTAGCAATTTCCGTCATCTATTTGAATTGGTTTTGATGCCAAAACATGGGTGTGTATGCAGACTGGCCTTTGTTTGTGTGCGTGTACTGTATGTGTGCGTATGTGTGGGCTTATGTATCTGTGTGTCCCCAGGCTGAATGTCTGTGTGTGTTTATGTGTTAGTGTAGCTGATAGACCCATTTCTTTCAGAAACATATTCATAGACATTTTATACTGCCTCAAATGATTCATTGTAGACCATTAAATAAGCTTTTTGGAAATCTCTAGTGGAGCCCTTTCTGTTCCTTCTCCACACACAAGCTGCTTCCTCCTGACTGAGCACCTGGATTTAGATGAGTTACAGAGACTGGGGCGGAGAGACAGAATGATTGGACACATTGTACTGCTACAGAAATATTCTGGCCCAGGGACGACTTCTGTTTACTGCAGCCATGGAGTCTCCTTTCAAATCAAACTAAATCTTAAACAAGTTAGGTGTTTGGAGACTTGGGGCTGTAGAACACAGAGAGCTTTTTAAGGGTTCAATCAGAGATGTGAATCCAGACGTACTTAAGCGTATTTAATTATGAACTACTAAGAGCAAGCCCACCCAGTCCGAGGTAGGATATCTGAGAAGTCCTTCCCCCGGGGAGTGGAAACCATTTTGGAGTTGATCTGGTGCCATGCGGCACTGGGATGAACACTAGGGGGCAAGCTTGAGCTTTTGTCACTCCACTGTGCTACATGACATTTTAAGAAGCTTGGCTCTTCTCCACTGTCTCTAATACTGCCCTCCTATCTATGAAATGTGTGTGTATGTATGTGGGTTTGTGTGAGTTGTGCAGGTGGGGGGGGGGGTGCACAGGTGTGTGGTGTGTTACACGTGCGCGCGTGTGTACTTGCAACTTGCATTCGCGACTCTGTGCGTAGCGAGTCCGTCCACCCACATTAATCTTAATCTATAAATAATGTCAGCAGGCTACTTAGTATTCTGATTGCGGCAGGTCCTGTGGACTTGATTCCGGTATCTCTCTCCTCTTGGATTAAAGACGTATCGGAGCCGATGCCGACAGCCTCTCTCTCTGTCTCTCTCTCTCTCACACACACACACACGTTTGCTTGGCAGCTCCTTTGCAGTGCCTGCCTCAATTTGCATCAGTCGCGGGTTTGCAGTGTCAGCCCGGCTCAGGCCCCCGGATCCTCTCCTCTCCCACTGACGGCTCTTTTCATCCTGCGTTTAGCTAGCTGCCTCGTACCTGCGCCTCCTCCTCGGCAATCTGTCCCCGGCAGCTCTGACTGGGCTGCTACTGGAGTGGTGCTCTCGATGTCACTGCTTCTGTCAGCCTCGTTCTCATGTCCTACCTCCTTCGGCCTTTTCGCGCCTTTTAGTCGGCATACAGGGCATTCACGGAATGCTCAGTAGATGAGGGGGAAGATTTGGAGTTGGACAAGTGCTCTCTGTGTTGTTGGGTCTCTGACCCATTAAAGGTCTCTTTTGCTGGTCTTTCGATCTATCTGTCTGTTCGTAGGTATTTGTATCTCTGTCTCTCCTTTGCTCGCTCTCGTGTCTTCTATCGCTCTTTTGTTTCCACAGAGATAGGTAAAGCAGATGGTAAAGCACACAGAGACAGGTAAAGCACACGTTTTTCCCATCGAATGCATTGTTCTCACTAGAGAGAAGGATCTGTAGTTACTGTACCGCGTTTTTAGCCGGCTCTCTATGATGTGCTAAATGTCCCCGTAAAGCTGCCTTTGAGCGCAGTAGCGGAAGCCATATCTAAATTTATGATGTTAATGAACTATAATACATACTTCCGTATTAGTATAACACCTAGAATTTGAATGTAACTTACGTCTTCAACCCCCGGTCCCTGTACCACAGCGGCCCCCATGATGTGATCTAGACGTCCTGCTATGCATTGCCTGAGAGGTCTGTGGCTACTGTGTCAGAATCTTAATTCGCTAAGTCCATTTAGAATTGATCTCGCTGTAATGGCGCTGCTACAGGTAGACAGTGTAACAGAAGGAAATAAACAGACCCAACGCAAAGTTGACAATTCACTCGTATACAGTGGGTGGTGAGCGTATAAGATAATGGGATGTGAGAGGTGAGCGCATAAAACACATCGTTTTACTGCTGGTGTACGTGTTTACTCAAACTGTTCGGAGTTTTGGGTCACGATGACCCTGTGCCACGTGTGTGGTGTTCAGACGCCAGCCTTTCCCTGTGGTGCCTGATGAGGAGACTATAAAAGTATCCTTTCACTGAAAGCAGCACGGCCAAGCGCCAAGGGAGGGAGAGCGTGCCTTAAGCGCGGCCGTCGCCCCTACGTAGTCGTGGAGGCCCGGCTCCCATCAAATATTAACGCCGCGGAGGAAATGATTTAACTTAAAAGAGTCTAATTTCATTCCCTGGAACGAGTGTTGTCGCACGCGTGTGCAGCCCTCAAGGACGAAGCAGAGCAGCGGTTGATAGGCGGGGAGGGGGTGGGGGGTGCTGGCGAGTCAAAGTGGCCTTCGCACGGTCAGTCCACCATCATATTAAGGGCAATTACAGCTACAACAACTACAAGGACTGCGCTCCGAAGTCAGGTCCTATGTCGTTGAATCGTTTTAGGAGTAGGCTCGGCTACATATTCGACTGATGTTGGTCCGCAGCCGTGAGAGTGTTCTGAACTCCCCCTGCTGTTGCTAAGTGTAACAAAAGACATGGTATTAGCCTGGGGAGCTAAAAACAAAGTCCTGGCCCTGCAAACCCCGGGTGCTAAGTGAGGTCTCTTTCAGGCCAAAAGGTTAATGCCTCATTAATCATAATGCGCATTTCAAACTCCATTTTGTATCTATGCTTCACGGGTCATCACTGTGAAGGTATGCTTTGGCATTGCTGAAGTGACAAAAGAGCAGAGGTCTTTTCAAAGTACAGACTGTGGAGTTTAATATTTCCAATATCGCTGTGTGGGAAGATAGCAGATACTTGTGAGGTATGTAAGCTAACAGATGTTGGATCAGTAACTATCATAATTATGTATGTTCTTTGTAGCATCGGCTAGCGTCTGTTTTCGCAGCTATTTTGTGCCTATGAACATATAGGTTTTGATCGTCTCTGTTTGTTATCCGGCTGTACGCTGACACACAATAATTGATGAGATTTGTCTTCATCAGTGAGCGCTGTAATGCACTTTGTTCCATGCCATCTTGGCTCGTTTGATAGCTGACTGCAGGCAGTTTGCATTGGTAAACATCTAACTAAAGATAATGAATGTCGGATGAAGGTCTGTTCTATTGTTAGCCCAAGATACTATATGAATGGGCTACTGGGCTATGGATGGAGACTGTACAGACAGAGTTGAATGCAAAACATTAGTGATTCTTATCTTACCCAGCTTATCAGGCAAATAGTGTACATCCATACCCCCATAAGTAATGTATAATACAGAAAATATTAAGCCGGCCTTTATAAAGTTAACACCGACTGCTGTACTGTACGGTTGCTCTTTTCAAGGGTTGAATGCACTGCGATCGTTATCTAACACTTATTCTGTGACTGTCGTATAACTCCCTGCTTTTGTCCTTGATTCTGTTCCGTTCTTGCTGTGTGTTTTTGTGTGTGACTGTATGTGTGCGTGGTACCGGTGTCTTTGCGTATGCGCGCTCGCGCACGCTCCTGCGTGTGAGAAGAAACCGCCATTTGTTACGAGCTCAGCAGAATGATGGAAATCCTCCCTGTCAGGTGACGTCTGCATAGGTGATGGGCTGGGCAGGTGGGCCGCCTTTCCAAGCAGAATCCTCAGACTCAGAGCACGGCTTTGTTTGTGAGGGGGGGATCAAGTGAGATTTGTCGCCCAGTGTGGGTTTCCTCTGGCTTGCTGCTACTTCACATAAGAGTACACACATAAACACACACGGACACACACACACACCTCAGATGATTGTGGGGAAAAAATGGGGTTGCAATTAACGTGAAGGTACTATGTTCAGAAGTCAGGCATCATTTTTAACGTCTTTGGGTTTGGATTCACATCGCCCTGTGCACATTTGACCACTGCCTCCCAGTCGTGGTATTTTGTCCTGCGTTCCCGCCGCTGTCTTCTCTGGGCACGTATCAGGACTGCATCCCTCGCTTGAAAAGGACCAGTGGCGCCGACCCCCCCTGGAAAAGGCACTCACATTTCACCACCGAACCCACATCTAACAGGCAGGCTAGCCAGCACTCCGGGGAGTAAATGAGTACAGTAGAAGGCCGTTTAAAAACACCTAATTTTGTATCTCCGGGGCACAGTAACTCATTACCCACGCTCCCTTGCAGCAGGAAGCTCTGTACGTCATCCGGTGCCCTGTACAGTCAGTCTTACAGTGGATTGGCACGTGTACACATTGTAAAACCACTGTACAATTAAATGTTTCGGGAACGGAGCGGAACACCTGAGCCCGTGTTCATTCTGGGGTAGAAAGAGCCCCCAGCCCTGTGCTCCAACCAGACGGGGCGTAGTGATTCGGAAACAACGTGGGGGGGTATCCCGGCTGGGTCTCGTGCCTTCCCTGCCATTGGATCGGGCTATTAATATGTCCACTGTTCCTCCAGGACAGCTTCTCTGCACCTGCCTCTATACCGTCCCTCCCTCCCCCACCCATCTCTCTGAACGAAGCCCTGGGGGCGCGGGCATTTGGATACGGGCGGCAGATGGGGGGTGGTGTTGGTGGTGGGGGGGGGGGCAGGAAGTGGGCGTCGACGTCTGTCTCCCTGTGTCTCCCTCTCTGTCTGCTGTCCTTCTTCCTGTTTGCCGCTCTGTCCGTCTCTTTCGTTTGCACCGTTTCTCTCCATATGTCGGTAAATATCTCACCAAAGCGTGTGGTGTAAACAATGAGCAAAAGTGAGACAAACATTACACTGATAATAGTGAGAATGAAAACAGACATCTCAAAAGTTATTTTACTGGCTATAAACAGTACATTGTTGTAACCGTGTGAAAATAGTTAAAATCCAAAAGGGAAAATAAACAGATTGATAACTATTGATTTTCTTAGGACCTTTGGGTTTTTACAAGTAGCTTTACTAAGATGTAAAACAAATATTAAAATATCAATAAATGAGCGCCAAAACAATAACAAATATATTAGAATATGTTGCAGGCGATGTTGCAGCAGTAAATTACATATTCAGTTGTCAGACGAGACTGTTCAACACAACTTTCAATTAATTTATATATTGTTTTTGTGTGGGGGGGAACATGTGGTCTGTCATACAGCAGGAGTGAGGCTAAGAAGACACTTGCTCAGGAATGAAGGAGACTGCTTTCAATATTAATGCTGAGGATGTGTCGACGCAAGGAATCGGTTTGGTTCAAAAGCGTCTGAATGTTTGTGGATTGGCGAAGATGCCAGATCTGAGGATGATGTTCTTTAAGCATAGCAAATTGCAATTCATGGTTTGTATCATTTCATTTAGGAGACCAATAACACCACAGGCCATTTTTGAGTTGGAAGGTTTGCAATTTTCAATGTAATAGGATAATCCAGAGGGTTCTGGTTGTCTTCCCACCCAGGGAATGTCGTCAAAGACGATGCACATCCTGCCAGGTCGTTCCGTTATTTATTACACCGCTCACTCAACCAGGAAGTGTACCCTAACCCACGCACTTAGAGATTCGCAGACGCCAGCCTGCAACAAAGAGTTGAGCGCGACTAAGCCAGACAACTCCGTCCGACATACCTCCCACCCACGTGGATGCTGCTTGGCCAAAATTTACACTGCTCTCTGCGGGACTCCCGGCCAAAATGTCGGTACGCCAAAATCAGTTTTAACACCCCGTTCATAACAGTGCGGCTTTAACAGCCGATTCTTATATCTGTAATTGACTTCACATGTTTTCTTGACATTTTCTGTTTGTTGTACGGCCAAAAAGATCTCCATCTCTCCCTTTCTCCATTCCTCCCTCGAACGTTATCACGTTGTTTCCTCTCCGTGCAGAACATCTATTTTCCTGCAGCAGGACTCTTTGTCTGAACAGGGCGAGGCAATACAGAGGCAGCTGGTAAATAATGCACAAGCCTTTCTCAGCTTCATTCCTTTAAAGGAGACCACTGCGCTCCGACAGAACCTCTGAAGGAGGCTTATTAAAGGAGCAGTGGTGCCAACGTTTCTCCCTCTCCCTTTCCCTCACTCACCAAGTGACTCACTCTCTCTCTTCTTCTCCCTCTCTCTCACTCTCTGTTTCACTTTCCATCTCTCTTTCCCCTCTTTATTTTTTGTAGGTTGGAGTTCCAAAAAAAAATCCCATCCACTGCATTGGGAATGGGTCACAGGAGGGGGGGGCTTTATACACACACCTCACAAAAAGAGGAGAGAATCGGAATCTGTGGTGCAGTGTCGAACATTCTACCACTTTCTCTCCGCAATATGTACTAAGTAAACATATGCAAATGTTTTAAGATTGAATTACCATAGATTGTTCAACAATTTGATGTGGTGTTTCAGGACCTCTGTAGGTTTCCCAAAAGATTTATGAAAAATGATTTCAGATTACAGTGAAATGGCCTTTAGTGTTGTGGTGCAGAAAAATAAATTCTACAAAACCAACATACATTTCCCCTACGGATATGCAAAAAGAAAAGGTTTGAAGTATTTTGTTTGAAGTATGTTTTGCTTTGTTTTGTGTTCCGGAGACTACTGATTCTAACCACAGAGTTTATAGATCTAACTGCTTGGTCTTGGCATTTGTTTATGTGACTAAATATGTGTGTTTTAGAAAACAGACCCTGATGTATTTGACTGTCTCTCCGTCATAGCTAGAGATCAATGACCAGTGCTTTCTCCTGACTTTACTTTCATATGAAGTAAACTACTTAGCATAATCTGTGGGATAATTACAGATTTTTTTTGTGATATTTGTCTGTTCCGGAATGGAATGTACCTTGAAAAACACAGCAAAACAATGCATTCTGTGCCTGATGGACACAGAAAACACAGGGAACTGTGGATAAAATAATGTGATGATGACATAACTGACAAGACAGACAAATTTGTGCTGACTTCTCCTGACGCTAAGGACCTGCTTTTGGGTGTTATGAGCAAACTTCCAATCCGGCCCTAATACCAACATGGCTACCTAATCATCCGCAGTTTCTAATTGGCTCATTCATCCTCTCTCCCAACCCGTAACTATTCCCAATACGACAGCAACTGCTAAACGGCATATATTCTCCATTTATGGATGCCAGAACTGCAGCACAGAAGAGCCCCCCACCGTCATTACCAGCGCTCATCCATCCCGGTCCCCAGGTCCTCAGCCATCACTACCAGTATGGTTGAGTCCCCAGCACTCATCCCAAGCCCCTTGTCCATCTCAGTGCAAACAGGGTCTTGTTCCCAGACCATTGGCCATGTAGGCCAGCTCGGTGCTTTACCTTGTAATTGCCGTCTTACAGCACTGACAGCAGAGCACATCAAACAGAGGAGCAGACGGCGGCTGTGACGCGAGTCCACATGAAGGCGTCCCTCTCTGGAAGGGATTCAGAGTGGAGCTGGCCTGATTGAATTCAAGTTCGGGACATAAACCCTTTGCCTATTTGCTAACCTGTCACAACAGCATATACAATATCTCTCTCGTATTGGGGGATTTCTCCCCGATGTCACAACGCATCTGTCTTTTCCCCCCGCCGTCGACATTTTCCTCTCCCCCGAGATCCCTCATTATCACTCCTCTGAAGGTTTCTCATCAAACACGGTGTCACTTGACACAGTCTGTAACTTGCCAGGCACTGTCGGTGGTCTCCACTTGTGCTTTCCTCAAAATAGTTTTTTATTTTTAATTTTTTTTACTATGGTAGCAGTGAACCAAGAACTGTGGAGGATATTGGCTCTCGAAATAGTTGAGCGCTGTGTTTCACATTGAGTAAAGGAGCCCAAGGCAAGCGAAGGGGTTAGAGTAGAATGAGTTAGAGATATGCGCGGAAGCAGAAAAGAATGATATGAGAATGCATGCCCCGATGATGTCAGCTCTCCACCCACTTACACACAGCTCAGTAGGAAGGCAAAGTAAAATGGATTTACAGTCACTAAGCAGTAAATGGATCTCTTTGGCATTCCTTTTTTGGAGAGAGAGAGAGACTGACTGAACTCCAACAAAGGAGAACTAAAAGTACTCTTGTTTCTTATTGTTGGACAAAACCACAGAACACAACAAGATGAATCGGTCAACAGAAAACCGTGCCTATGGCACAAAATTCTATTTGTTGGTTTTACAAATTGTCTAGGGCAGAAATATCTTTGAGTTTAAAATGATTTCTGACTGAACAACAGTGTGGCAGAGAGGAGAACATACATGTTTCATTACCGGCGTGGATTCACACGAATAGAGGCTGTATGGTCATCCCTAATGTGTTAGCTTTCAGAGATGAAAGTAGACAGAGAGTTTGTCTTTTTCCAGGTCAACGGGCCTCAAGGGTGCTGGCTGAGCATAGAAAATGAATGGATCTGCAAGGAACTTGGTCAGAATTTAATGGAGATCGCTCTGTGATGGAAGCTTACCGTGTCTCTCCGCATAGGCTAAGCCTTGTGTGAATCACACTGCCTGCTTTTGTTTTACTGTGATTATCCAGGCTCGTTTGCAGTCGACTGGCGTTGACCTTAGCTCGGGAGGTATTTATGAGTTGATACGCTTCAAGAATCAATAGGTATTTAATTCTGTTAAAAGACCTAAAAATGGACATGAAGCCTAGAAAAGGCAGCAGCATTGTTTGCGATCCCCAGTTTCACTTTAGTGATGAGTCATGCTTCCAGTCCAGGTGTGCTTTGCATTCGTTGTCCAAGTTAATGGCCAGCTAATGGCTGTCACTAGAGATGCCACCAAGCCGAGTCCCGTTGATTAGGCTGAGACGGGCTAACGTTCTCACCTGTAGGTGCAACAATGAGGTCGACATGTCAACATGTCACCTTGCGCCCACTCCCCGAGAGCTTGTAACCGACTCCCTCACGTCTGCGCCGTGCAACTGATCTCTTCTGTTCATGTGCATTGTGTTCCTGTCCCTTGCTGTCCTACCAAAGCGGAGAAGTTCTTCAGTACGCCCACACGGTGACTGAGGCGACAGAATTGTGATATGTCCACTTACTTCGGTTATGTTACCACACACAAAGCTGCCCATCTGTCTTAAACTGCATGCCGACATCGCATACAAGCGCATCTAACACATGCCTCTCAGACATCAACCTTGTGTCATCCTACACGCAGGGTGTATGAACCAGGGCTGCCAGGTACTGTCTCGCATGCACGCACACCTCTCAGTCAAGCCTCAAAGAGGGTTTGTTTGATTTCTGGATCTAATAAGTACGTACATGTTAATGTAATCTTTATTTTGCTGCACTGCATGCTTTTAAGGCCGAAAAATCCTGTATCGACCAGCCTGTCAACTCTTTTCATAATAATAGAAAAAAAAGTTTGTCTTTTGTTATGTAATGAAACAAATGTGTACATCTCATTTCATGTAGGGGTTGGACTGGCAGATGCTTGTGAATGCTTTAGGGTTTCGAAACCATATGGAAGACTGTCTGTACATACGCGTGTGCTTGTGTGTTCCTTCACTCATCTGGCGTCAAAGTCAAACTCCAGAAAGTTCTGTTTGTGTATGCCGCTAGATTGAAGCAGTACATGCCGCTAGATTGAAGCAGTACATGCCACTAGATTGAAGCAGTACATGCCACTAGATTGAAGCAGTACATGCCCCTAGATTGAAGTGTAGTTTCGCCACAGTCACAGCCAAAAATGACTGGCAGGCTCACATGGGCGGTGCTGATTGACCCTGCATCACCCCGGGTGAGGGAGGTGGGGCTTAACAAAACCTTACTCGTCTCATCGGGCTCTAGCAACTCCCTTCCCTGAGGCGTATCAGGCACCTGCAAGCCAGACCAAAGCTGTTGGTCTTGTTAGATTTGGTCCAGCTTGGTGATTCGGCAAACTTGTTTGAGCGAGCAGTGTAAAAAGTAAGGATGGATGTCCTGACCTTTGACTCTCCTGAGCTGTTGTTAGTTGCTGCTATAAGATGAGGTTGTAACTATCGTTTGGACATTACGACATTGGGAGAACAAGGGCAGTAACATTTTATAAAGACATGTTAATTATACCCAGGGGTGAAAAAGTCAATACACTTTTTTAAACGAGATACATTTTTCCATTTATGGAATTGCAGATGCACATTGCAGCTGTTTCAGGGCTCAAATTATTTTGAGAGTGGTCAAATTCGGCCCAGTCAGTGAGCCTTATAAAAGGAGTTAAAAAAACAGAATTGTGACAGATCATGTTTATGCCATACAAGGTTGTGAATAAAAAAGTATTACGACAAGTAGACTTAAGCTCACGGAGATCAGAGGCTACGAAATGAATAGGGATTATATTTATGTCATCTATACAATTCTATAATTGCTGTATACCAAATAGATGTGTGTGTGCACATGCTAGGTCAAGTACCGGTTAGCATTGTAAATCCATTTTCCTCCCTGAGTATACCTTTTGACCCTCTCCCAATCTAGCTAAGCCTGAAATGATTGTGGAGAACACTTTTGCCGCCTGCGTAGTCAGCTACAGACCAAAGCCCTCTACCAAAGCAGGAACTGCTGAACCAGAGGAGACCGAGGAGGTCACGTTACACATTAAAGGAGCTGTGTGTCGTGTATTTGCATTTTAATTTCTGAAGATGTCCTTAAACCTATCGAAATATGGCTTTGTGGCAACGAAGCAGATTTACATTTCTTCCAGCTGGCCAGGGACTGAGTTAGCAGTAGTAGGCTACCGTCTTGTTGTGGACGGGTGGGGGGTGGGGGATAAGGGGTGAATGGTAACACCCGATTCACGCGACCATCATGTCAAACAGACACCATGTACTGAATAGGCTTAGTTTTTATTTTCAGCGTTCGCTAGTGGTATGTTACAGGACAGAAACTTGGTTTGCCTGGTTTGTGCTTTTCTTTTTCTGTTGTGGAGATGTTCTCAGTCTAGAAATACTTATTGTCGTGTTTTAGAATGAAGTTCTATGTTTTCTTTAAGCAAACTAAATGAATGCTGATTGGCTGATAGCCATGGTATATAACATCGTATTTCACATCTTTTACTGTTGTGTATAATCACTTTATAAAAGCATGGACATTCCAGGGGTTTGTGGTATGTTGTCAATACACCATGGCTAAGCACTGTGTCCCTGCACTCTGCAGTGTGTCTTGCCTAAGACCAGTTCTTAGGTCTTAAACCATGCACACCACCTTGTGCCTTATGGCTTAAATGTTGCATAATGTAGGGCTAAATGTGTATTTACTCTTTTCTGTATTGACTATAACACATTATACTCTAGATACATTATACTCTAGTGGTATTATACATTTTTATGATAATCCTCTGTAAAACAGAACGCATAACCAAATTTATTCTGTGTTTGAATGAATTTGAAAGGCTGTTACAATGAGTCATACAATGTACTTCATAGAAAAGTGTTACTGTAACTTTTACAATGGAAAGTGGGAGATGCCTTTAAAGTTTCTTACTTGAGTGAGAAGAATAAAGGGATGAATGTTCATGTTGAGTTTCAGATAAATAGTTTAAAACCCTGAGTTAGAAGAGAAACCAAGTCCTGTATAAGGTTGCCTTTGCAGCAGCTCACTACCAGGCAATTTCTACCACTGGCTAGCATCCACAATGCCCTGTAAATAGATCATTTAAGAAGGGGATAGGATTTAGTGCAGAGGTCGAGAGTAGGAGCCCGGTTTGATTTATTTTCCTCCAATTGTAACCCTTCTGCAAACAGAGTTAATCTCAACTTGCCACTATTGTGGACAAGCAGAAAACAAGTGCTTTTCTTAAACGGCTAGTTGCTGAATTTTGTGGTAATGATCTTATCTAAGTGATGTAAACAGAGTACATACTGTTAGAAGTCAGATTACAGTGCCTTTAAAAAACGAACAACTGTTTTATTGGGCTGCTGGAAAAAAAGTACCTGCCTAAAATGGTGCTAAACACTAGAATTTTACTATAATGACTCTGTTAGGTTGAAACAGAGATTGCAGACCAGATTAAGTGGGTCTCTGTGTTGTTCAGGTCTGAAAAAAACAAACAAGCAGAAGAAAAAACATTTTCAAAGTCTCCAACTGACAACAAGAAAGCAAACAGCAGTCCAAAATAAGACAAAACACTCACATGTTTATGTCATGAACCTGTCAAAATCGTCAGACTGATGTTGCGATTGTGACAACAGATACGTCTGACCGTGGCTTCTTTCTGAGTAAGGAACCACTTTTGTTGGGACTGCTCAGTTATTTAGGTCCGGTTAGAAAGCTCACTATCCTATTACTGCCGCAAACTAACACTAATAGCGTATCACAGCACTACCATAATACAGCACTGAATCATTAGTCCTCGTTCTCTTTTATTTCAGGGTAATGCATTCTCCCAACCCCGCAGGGCTGTTAACCTCAACGATTTGAAATGGAAGCTTTATTGCTAATAAAAGGCCTACATGTGAGACAGTGATTAAAATGTTTGTCGTTTTTTTTAATGGTGGAGTTGTGATGGGTCCGTGTGAATGATGACTCACAGCGGTGCCGTGGTAAAACAGCACCAACAGCACCCGTGCCTACAATTCCTCCGTGACTCATTTCAACATCTGTCGGCGCAAGTCTAAATACATCAGCTTCTGTCCAGATAAAAATGCAGAATGATGCTTTAAGATGGACCAACAACTTTGTTCAGTGTCTCTCTGAGCAGAAAGACATCGGCCAGAGTAAACACAGTATCAATTGCGCCGTCTGATTCACTTTGCGTTGCGTTTAATTCGCGCACTCCAGCATAAATCGGTTGGTAGAGGGTGGTGGGTTCAATTCTCACAAACCAAAAGAAAAAAACAAACTGTACCACAATAACTTAAAGTCACTCTGGATAAGAGCGTCTGTTGAATGACTACAACGTAGTAATTACATTTAGCTGAAGAAAACATGCCCCCGATTAACCACACTTGTTGTTAGAATACGGATATGCTACGGGCTATGAGGGAAATAGACACACCGCATGCTATAACCGAAAGTAGGCCAACTTTTCATGGCTTCTCCGCGGTTGGGAAAGTGCATTTGAACTCCCCCACACATGCTTTCTCAACTGAGGACTACGGTATTTTCAGCTTGCATTACTTGCATTATGCATTGTTCAAAATCTAGTGGGTGGTGCAGTGACAGGGCTCCTGGTTTTGGCCGAGCAGAGAGAACTGTAGAGGAAGCAAACCTCTAAAACAAGTCCCACTGTGAGTAAGACCATGTTCTCATTTGAACATGCTGACCCAAGGTTGTATTGAGGGCATGTGGGTCGGATTCCAGTTACATAACAGGGCAGTGGCGCTCAAGCTTTCAGTACTTCAACCCGGACCTTTTCATTTGTTAGCTTCGGTGGTTTAACTGTTTGTATTGTGTTTAAAAAAGAAAGATGAGAAGCTCTCTGAAAACATTGCTCTTTGGGGCCTTGACCCCCGTGATCTTCCGTGATATGCCCGCAAGGCGAAATTGAGTAAGCGTTGTGGTCTTGTTTCCTCGCTGTGTTTCCAGAGTAACGCCGTGTCTCTAAAATTCCACACGTCGGGGCCAAAAGTAGATTACAATCTGTCATTGTTTGTGTTTTCACTTCTCACTTCTCCTACTCATAGCACCCCCACCCCCCCACCCCCCACCAGACACCCACCTATCTAACTGCCTCAACACTGTTGATCCTGTCTCTCCGGCTTCCTCTTTTTCCACTGATTTCCTGAGTTATTTATGAGCCATCTGTCTTGATGACACGAGTGCTGTTTCAGAAGTGTGGCAGAGAGGACCTCATCTGTTCCTATGTCGCTTCGGCTAATTGTGTCCTGGTCCCTGCGTTACACTGCAGCCTTCCCCCCGAAAACGTGCATTCAAACTCACTGGAAGCGTTTGGTAGCATCGCTAGCTCTTCAAACATTAACGACTGACACTTTGCGTTAAGTAACGCCTACTGTCTTGTTTTCAGGAGAAAATGGGAGCTAGGTAGAAAATGACAATATCCCTGATAACCTGTTTCCGTTTGTCTGGGGACTCCATGGAGGGAGGTCCGTAGATGACAGCAGGAGTGCAGGCTTAAATAATACACTCCATCACCTCACACAATCACTTAGGTTTACAACCACTTTGTGACATCGCTTTGGGAAAATAACACTACGGCGTCCTATGACATGCGTAAGTTATTTCCAGACGATATACGGCTCGCAATGTTATGCATGAGCGCATCCGAACAACCAGCCCAACATAGACGGATCATAACTGCACGAAGAGCATGTTGAAATCCATGCGGCAGCAGCGATCGCTGACGCTCGCACGAGTCGAGATCGAACGGGGCCACCGCCACCCCTTCACGTGCCCCGCGCAAAGAGGCGCATCACTTCCCCTCTGTCTGGTATCCTCCCAGCGAAGGGATGACGCGCTCATGATTCAGGCTCCTTTAAGGCAAAGCCACTGTAAGGATCGCAGACCCACCGGATAGCTTTTGTACGTGTCGTGTTTGTTTCCCGGGCTGGGGTGCATCTACCTTACTGACACAGGACAGAGAACGAGACAGGAAGCGAAGGAGCGTAAGACCTAATACACGCTTGCGCACTCACGCAACACTACACGCAAACACACGTCCACGCGCACACGCAACACTACCGCGGCCATACGCAAATGAGCCGGGAGGGAGTCGGGCTTATCACGGTCTGCCGCGCTAAGCAAACATCTCTCTCTCTGGCTTCTTCTTCCATTACTGTCCTCTTCAAACCCCCCCCCCGCTGTTATCTGAAGTGTTCTCCGTTTTCCGACGTCGTTAATGGGTTTGTTTGTTTGGTTTTGGCGAAGTGCGCGATTAGACGGGTGTTGGAGGATCCTTGATGTCTGCCATAAATCACCGGGTTGTTAACTGTCTGGTAATATCTCCACCCCCTGTCTCCCTCTCTGGCTGGGTGCTATATGACTCCTGATCCGTAGAGGACGACGTATTCTATCATAGTCATTGTCGTTGAAGGCATCCTCCATTTCATTGAAGTCAACTGGGTGGGACTATCAACTACATTGGCTAATCTCTCCCAACGACCTTGTCGTTCACTAGCTGATCCCTCCTAATGACCCAGTTGGTCATTGTATAAATCACTCCTGATGACCCGGTTTGATCATGCGAAAGTTGATCATGCCAGTGAATCAGGTCTACTGATGACCCGGTCCATAATGGCAATGAATCATCCCGAGATTTACTATTTTCACATGGAGATGGCCTCCACGGAGCTTCCCAAGCAAGAACAAAATCTGTCACAGTGACACAGTAAACCATTGGTTTATGCAATTAATGTCTGAGCTGGGAAACATAACCTTGGTCAAAAGCTACAATGACAGTTTGTGTTGTCGGGGGTACTGGAGGACTGGAAACACTGTTCCAGACAGTGGAATGCATTTGACCAGGAACAATAAGGCTTTGGTCAACAGTAATTCAGCACATCAGGAATGGGGTTCCAAAATGAGGACAAGTCGCTCCCAAACCTGAAGGAGAGGCTGAGTCAGTGTGCTTCAGATTAAAAAGCTTCGCAAGATGTATGACTTTTTCCCACCGCTGTAGGACAGAGGTTCTTTGCTCTTTTCAGATAATTGCAGTTAGACCATATTGGACTTTTCAAGAGGAAAGACAGTTTCTGAAACTAGTTTCCCTAGAGATGGGGATTTAGGTCACTGGTGCTTTGTTGGTCTGTGACAAAGCAGATTGGGGAGATTACATGTTTAAAACACAGCTGACATTACGAGATCAGCATATATGTTAATATGTTTACTTACACACACACACACACACACACATATATATATATATATATATATATATATGCAGTACCAGTCAGAAGTTTGGACAAGGTAAAATAAAAATAAAATGTATTTAAGGTACATTTTAAATGTATATTAAACAATAACAATAGTATAATCATTTTGATATTTCACTATCAACGGCATAATTTACATGAGTATATCAACGCTTTACAGATGAATGTTGAGGAGAGCAATCGATAAATTGATTTTAATAGACCCAACGGTCAGTGGTGAGGAAAAATATTAACGTCAGCAAGGATGTTGCACCAGACAGAAGACTCCCAGGGTAAGAGGTCAGAGAAAAATCTGAACTTGGTACTATATGTTAGTCGGCAAGTACATTTTAGTGAGAGATCAATACTGTTTTTGGAAATTAGTACATTCATGATGATGTTCTGCGAATTCCCCAAGGCAGAGAGTTTCACTGCCAATCAAACTACTGTGAAGTCATACAGCGGTTATTCCCGACATAGCAGCTTGAAAATCAAGACTTCAGTCATGGAAGAATAATCAGAGTGAAAACAACTTTAAAGGGGGAAACGCGACGAGGAAAAAACTGCTTCAAATTGTTAATTCAGTTTGAAAGCACCGTCCTATAAGACAAGTTTGTTAAGAAAACCAGTCAACGGGTGAAATTATTATTTTTTACCCTGACTGGTAAAAAAAAAAAGAAAATGTGACATGTGACTGGCTTACAATATGTCGTTCAAAGATGCTAATGAGGACAAGGGAATGTTACGCCGAGAGCTCAGGAAACTGGGGCTCTCCGGCGTACAACACGTGGGTGGAAATAGCCTGTTAATGTGGAGAATATGACAGCGAGCGAGATACAGCAAGGAGATTTCCGAGTGTGGTTTATCTGCTTCCTGTGATTTTTTTGATTTTTAATTATTTTTTTTTAGCTATTGTTAAGCAGTGGCCAAGCAGGCGTTGGGAGCCGGGAGGGAAAAGCGCTGCGGTGCAGAAAGCAAGAGTATATAGTGAAAGAAAACCTTTGACAGCTTTCCGGTGGCAGAGTGTGTCTGACTGAAGGCTTGGGATGGAGATTGGAAGAAAAGTGCAGCAGAGGGCTGCTGTCAATCCACAACGCAGTCTCCTTTTAACGAGGTCCAGGATGGAACAGCTACTGCTGCATGAACAACGGGAAAGGAATGACGGAGGAATGGAGAGTGGGAGGGAGGACGAGAGAGGGATGGGAGAGCAAAGTGGGGAAATGATGAAGGGAGGGGGGAGGACAGAAGGGGAGGAGGGGACGGAATGGAGGCTGAAGCGGAAAACGGGAAGAAAGCGACTGGGGGGGGAGAGAGACGCAGCAAAAAGATTGAGGGAGTGATTGAGAGAGGGAGACAGAGAGCGGGGGAGGGGTGAAGCTCATGCATTTTCCAGGACATCACTGCCTGTCACAGGAACGAGCCTGGGATTCTGCTGAAGACTGTGGCAGCTGGGATTGGAAATCCTTCCTTAGGACAGGGACTAGGGCCGGATTCAAAGAGATTTGGACAATATCTGCCACTGACACCTAACATGGCATATTGGATTTGGATTCAGACTCTCCTGCTGTCACACTTTGACAACTTGATCTGCATTATTTATTGCAAGATATAGGAATCCTAAATACTAAAAGTTTAGGTTTGTCCTGTGCAATAAAATAATCTGGATTACTCCGGGAACTGTGTAATGTTGAATGTCTGTGTGAGTGTTTGTGTGGGTGGGGTTAAGAGTGTATAACACTAGAAAGACCAGTTCTTATTGAGCACCCCTTCCTGCTAATGAGTCTGAAATTCCATATGACAAAATATCATATTTGGTACAATTACACAGTCGTTTCAATAAAATGTTATTATTTTACATAACGCAATAACATTTCCTTTACTTCAAGTTGCTGTAAGCAGCTTTTTTTGGCATGCTTGGGTGGTTATTCTTGGAAAAAGAGACATTTTGGACTAGAACTAATCTCTTCAAAGAACATAGTGACTGTGAATGTCCTCACAAAGTGAATGTCTTCTGAAAACCGCTTACAACACAAGTTGTATAATGATTGGGAAATTCCAACATTTTTGAATAGACATATTTAGGACAGGTCAAGGAAAGAGAAAGGACATGACCCAAACGTGTTTAGACATATCTCAATAAACCCTATCGGTCAGTCAGAAAGGCTCACTCAGTGACCTTGGGTGGTTTGGCGTTTGGAGCTGCAGCCTGTGGTACTGTTGTCCTCCTGCCACATGGCTTTGAATCTTTCCTACTTTCAGCAAACTATTTCCTCAATCTGTTCCTACTTTATTCATCGAATGATGAATAAAGAAGCCTAATAAAATATATACACTTGGCTGTCTGTTTTTTTTTCGTAGGTGTCTTTCCCACAGTTGACAGTGCATCCCCTCTGTTTTCATAGTAAGATAGTGAATGAGAACAGTAATAAACAAAACTCTGGTTTAATCTTGTTTTAATAAAGATACATTTATTTACAATGGAAATATACCAGCTCTTCCCAGATGGTATGTTTTGTTCTTTTAACCAGATACTAGACTAACAAGGTATCCTGTCTTCCCCTTTGTTTCAACTTTTTCAAGTCACATATGATCCAATTGAACCAGTGTTCCTTTAATTCTGATGTTTCCCGAATAACGGTGGGGGATAAATGTTTATTTCTAAGGTTACCTGATTGTTTTTGGATCATAAATCAGTAAACACATATTCAAATACAAACCTGGAGCTGCTAAATCCACATTTTTGGCAGATACATGGGTGATATTTCTGTGTTTAATTTCTCTGGCTTAATTTAATTTCTCTGTGTTTAATTTAACTGTTGAACCCAGTCATAAGACAAATTAACATCTTGTTTCTCCCCATTGTTGGTAAACAAAGTACTTGTAAACCAACAGAGCCTCTAAGCAGGTTGACAACTATCATTTGATAACCAGGATGGTCAGTTCTTGCATCCATAGATTTGTCTATGAATTAAATAGTGGTAACATTTCTACAGCCCTGTGCCTTTTGACAGAGACAGGCGTGGGGAGAACTGGGTCATATTGGTTGTTCTTTCTACTGCAGATTTACACTTTAAAATAACCAAGGAAGATTGGTCTTATATAAGTTTGAAAGCACGCAAAAGTTGCTATAACCCCAAACATAAGCTCTCACAGTCTGAAACTATTCATAGTGAATATAATATATAATAATATATGATAAAATACACCAGAACAACTGCACCCAGTTTGAGACATTAAAATTGTAAGCAGACCATATGATTTCCAAAATGCTGCATACCTATACCCATTCATGGGCTAAAGAGTAAATACATATTAAGTTACCTTTTTTGTATGTTTTACTTCGTATGTTTTGTTTCATGTTATTATATTCGCCTTTGTCGGATTGTGTGTCTGCAAGGGTTTTCCCAGAGAAACATTTAAGGAGAAGTTGGCTAATGCTGATTCTACGTTGGGGTGAAATTGCATTGCACTTCAGAATTGTTTGGCAGTCATTTTGGCTCCCCAGTGACATTCCAGGAGAGCTATAATAAGTTAAGTAAATATGATAAAACAGAAGGTCTGCATTGATGATTGTGATGCATTTGCATGACACTGCAACATGCCATGGTTATGGAAGGCTCTCCATTAGATGGGGAATTTGTTAACAGTGCTGTATGTAAATATGAAGCAATGTTCAAAGGTCTGATGGTTGACTGGACTCAGTATGAATAGCTCTGGCTGAAGCTTTTTTTTTGGTATTATAAGCACAGTACTCTCTTCATTAAGAAGACTACCCAGGAAATGGATTGTTCTTGCAGACGTTGAGTCCTATCCTAGGTTTGCTATTCTAAACAGGCTGACAGACATCGAAGCATTCAGTTACTGTTCAAGTGAATGTTAGAATGAGGAAAACGAGGGACCTAAGCAACTTTGAGCATAGTGTGGTCGTCTGTGCTAAGATTTTAGTTTTTCAGAAATGGCATCTCTTTTGGATTTTTTCAAATAACAGTTTCAGTCATCCAGTCAGAAGCGGACCTGTGGGCAAAAACATCTCATTAATGAGAGAGATTGAAGGAGAATGTCAGTAAACGTGCCAGGTAAACCGGTCATGATGCCTGTGGGTATTGCAACAGACGACCACACCAGGTTCCACTCAGCAAAATTGTTTGAAAAAGCATCTCCAGTGTACGTAATCACCAAAGCCAGCCAACTGTTGAGTGGAAAAACACTGCCTAATCCAACAAACCCTTTTATTTCATGCTGATGAGTCTGAAATTAGCATAAGCAGCATGAGTCCATGGAGCCCTCCATCTAGGGGTCAACAGAGTGGCGGTGATGTCATGGTGTGAGAAGTATTTTGCTGGCAAACATTAGGTCCCTTAATAACAAGACAGCAACGTTTAAACTGAACATTGTTGCTGACCAGCTGCGTCAATTCATGGCTGCAGTTACCCTTTGTCACATGGATACACCCAGCAGGATAACACGTCATGTGACAAGGTAATATTGTCTCCGAATGGTTCAAGGAACATGATAGCAAGTTGTGTTTACTTGAGTGGCTTGTGCAGTCCCCGGACCTCAACCCAATACAACTTTGGAATGAGACGGAACAGGCTGTTTGCAGCTTGAATGTACTGACATCCAATCTTCAGCAACTGAGAGAAGCTATCGCGTCAGCATAACGTCCCCGTGGAAGGTTTTCGACACCTTGTAGAATTCATGCACCAAAGAATTCAGGCTGTTTTTGAGAAAAGGGAGGTTTGGCCTGGTACTACATGGTTGTGGTAAATAACCTGGTTAATAGACTGACATACCTACATACAAAAATGCATTTGTATTACTTAACTGATTGTGTTGCGTATTAATTATGTTAATGTATGTAAGGTTTACGATAATGCATTACATTTCTTTACCATGTAGTATGGTTACAATGCTTCCAAATTCACAGTGACCACAATCATGCTGGATCATCTGAACAGTGCTATTTGCAACAAATTATTGATGGCAGCAAACATGGTGTTTTCTCTTTTTATCACGTTGTGCCTCGGAGGTGAACACATGCATCTTTACAAGTTTCTCTCAGCTGAGAATTGCAACTAACTTGTCCTTCCTGTATCTCATCTTGATGCTTTCTAGCTGCACTCAGAAAGCACTTCAGTCATGGCTCCCTAGTAGAATACAGCTCCCAGTGGGTTCCTGTAACTTCTACTCCACCCTTTTCCCCTAGACCTGGATTCAAATACTATTTGAAATCTTTTGAGCATCTAGCCAGCATGGAGTGTCAAATGCAGTACTAGGAGTATTTTATCCGTAAAAGTAAAAACTGTTCTGTACTATATTTATAAATGCAAAGCATTGGGTGCTGAATCCTCATGTAGAGTAAGACAGGCAAAGATAGGACTACATTCAGGTAATATGCTTATATAGACATGTTTTGCCACTGTTTTGTATGCATAAGAAAGGCTTGTACACAAAACATTTATCCGGCAATAAAAGCATATCTTCATGAGTGTATTAATGGAATTCTGTTGTACTTTGGTTTCATTGCCACAGGCAAGGTCAATCAAAACACTCACTACTATAATTCCATTTTGATAAGACCATCTGCTAAAATGTACAAATGTTAAACGTAAAACACAAATAGAATATTCAAATACTGTGTGAACCATAGTCTGCTCCCCACCCCAGAAAGGAGAACCAAGATCTCCGCCTGTCTGTCAGGAACGAAAGGGTCCAGTTTCCTGCTTAGACTCATTACAAAACAGGCAAAGATTTAAACCTCAGAAAAACTCTAGAATGCCATTAGTTCCATCCACCCTATTAGTATCAGGCTAATTCTGCACAAAACCTACACACCCATATTTAATTAATCAGCTTCTCAGGACCCCTCTCCTCTATCGTTTGGGTCTTCATGCTTGCGTTGGCAGCAGGGAGGAAATGGGTCCCCTGGGGCAAATAACCACCAATGGTTTTCCCTTTGAGACAAGCTTCCCAAGCCAGGCGAAAGCTAAAAGCAAGCCAATAGGGTATTCCTTTGCTCTGTTACGATGCTGAATATTTAAGAATGGCTTACTGTAAATGTAAAGGAATACTCTTCGCTGGTGATTGAAGGAAAGGGATATGCACTGTAATAAGTAGAATCTTTGGCCAATGTCTAATTACAGAACATCACTAGGGAGACTAAGAAATGATATAGCCAAGCAGTTGTTTCGCTTTAGAGGAAAGGACAATCCAAAAAACAATCACGATATAGGCAGATGTTTTAGATTTTAGATTAGATTCAACTTTATTGTCATTGAAAAATACAAGTACAGTCCAACGAAATGCAGTTTACGTCTAACCAGAAGTGCAAATAGAGGAGTACAGAAAAGTATTAAGTAAATGTATATAAAGTGGAATGTATAGATGTGCTATTAATTCAAATGCATTACATATGGCAATTCTAAATGTGCAGTGGGAAATTTACACATTTACAGAAAATGTACAGGTTTTTAGTATAATGTATGTACAAGTGAGATAAATAGTTGTGGCAATTCTCAATGGCATTCTGATTTTGCAATCGAGGCAAATTGAAGGAGTAAGGTAGCATGTGCAACTGAAATGCAGGGATAGCAGCAATGAAGTTCCCGAGGTAGACAAGTGCAATTGAACAATTTAAAATGCAAGTACAGTGGCCGTTCTAAATGTGCAATGTTTAAGGTGCAAGTTTCAGTTTAAGGTGCAAGTTTCAGTTTAAGGTGCAAGTCGGCATGTGCAAATGAAATACAGGAATAGCCTCAATGGCACGTAAATTTAAAAATCTTATCAGAATTATAAGGCAGTGACAAAGTCCAGCAGTACAATGGTTGGGCATAGTTAATGATGGAAGGTCACAGAGTTCAGCGGGGTTACAGCAGATGGAAAGAAACTGTTCCTGAGCCTGCTGGTGCGAGAACGGAGAGACCTGTACCGCCTGCTTGATGGGAGGAGGGCAAACAGTGTGGCATGTGTGTGAAGGGTCCCTGGTGATGCCGTGCGCCCTGTGCAGACACCACTTGTGCTGGAGGTCTACAATGGCTGGGAGCTGGATACCCGTGATGTGCTGGGAGGTTTTTACCACCCACTGCAGGGCCTTTTGGTCGGCTACGGAGCAACCACCAAACCACACTGTGGCACAGTTAGTCAGGATGCTCTCAATTGTGCAGCGGTAGAAGTTCACAAGGATCTTGGAAGACAGACGGGCCTTCTTCAGCCTCCTCAAGAAGTACAGCGCTGCCGTGCCTTTTTGACCAGGGCTGAAGCATTGAGGGACCAGGAGAGGTCCTTGCAGTTGTGGACACCTAGGAATTTGAAGCTGGACACACGCTCCATCCCAGCGCCATTGATTAGAACTGGGGCGTGGGGTTAGGGGTTGCAGGGTTAGCCATTAAATTTCATGTAATCCGCAATGAGCTCCTTGGTTTTCTTTGCATTGTGGGCCAGGTTGTTATCAGCGCACCATGCCGCCAGGCACTTGACCTCCCTGTAGGCTGACTCGTCATTGTCACTGATCAGGCCTACCACCATGGTGTCATCTGCAAATTTGACGATGATGTTGGAGCTGTGTACAGGAACGCAGTCGTGGGTGAAGAGGGAGTAGAGGGGGCTTAGTACTCATCATTGTGGAACACCAGTGTTCAGTATCAGGGTGGAGGAGGTCAAGTTTTCTAACCTGAAAAACTGGGGTCTGTTGGTTAGGAAGTCCAAAGTCCAGTTACAGAGAGAAGGGCTGATCTCTAGGTCATGGAGTTTGTTGGCCCGCCTAGAGGGGATGACCATGTTGAATGCTGAGCTAAAGTTTATGAATAGCATTCTCACATAGGTGTTGGTTTTGTCCAGGTGGGTCAGGGCAGAGTGTAAAACTGTGGAGATGACTTCCTCTGTAGACCTGTTTGACCGGTAGGCAAACTGGTAGTGATCCGGTGTTGGGGGGAGGCAGGACTTGAGGTGGGCCAGAACTAGTCTTTCAAAGCACTTTATGATCATGGGGGTGAGTGCGACAGGTTGAAAGTCATTCAGGCTAAACGCAGATGACTGCTTCGGCACTGGAACAATGGTTGTGGTCATGAAGCACGTGGGGAACCCCATCTAGGCTAGTGACAGGTTGAAAATCTCAGTGAAGACAACACATCTGTGGTGGATAGGCTGGGAGGGGGGTTGGTCCGGGGGGAGTTCAGCGGTCAGGGAACCTGTTTAACTCGTCGGTGATGGAGAGGTCGTTGGCTGAGGGGGTGGGGTTATTTGGCTGGAAGTATGTGATGGCTTGGATGTCCTGCCATGTGCGTCGAGGATCAGAGATGTGGTTGAACTGCTCCTCGATCTGCAGTTTGTTGTCATGTTTAGCCATCTTGATGCCCTTTTCAGGTTGGCCTTTGATGAGCTGTAGGCCTCCACATCATCGGATCTGAACGCAGCATCACGTGCCTATAGCAGTTGTCAGACCTCACTGTTCATCGAAAGCTGTCCATCCATGGGTGGTGACGTCGTTGGCGGAGGTGTTGATGTTATCCAGAATGGAAGAAGCATATGTTTCAATGTCCGTATGGGAGTCAAGGTTGGCTTAAGTGGCAAACAATCTCCAGTCTGTTTGTTGAAACTGGTGTTGTAGTAGTGAGTCTGCTCCCTCTGGCCACACTTTGACTGACCTCACTGATGGTTTCACCCATTTAATGAGGGGTAAATACTTGGGGAGTAGGAACAATGAGTGGTGGTCAGGCTGACCCAGGTGGGAAGGGGAATGGCTTTGTAGGCCTCTGGAATGTTTGTGTACACCTGGTCCAGTGTACAGGTAGTCATCGACTTAAGACCGCAATACGTTCCGACCTCCCGGTCGGAAGTCTATTTAGTTGTAAGTTGGCCGAGGAATAATAACTTAGTATATTCAAGCCCCTGTAGCCATGTTTGCATTTTCTCTTACTACGCTCGCTCGCAGCAGTAACTATCGTACGCCCAGCCTCCTGCCCAGCCTCCCGCACGGTATCATGCTGGCTGGCATACGAGAAAGATTTTTTTTTACTTCAGTCGCGGACGGTCATAAGTCTGCACAGACGTAAGTCACATAGGTTGTAAGTCGACAACAAACTGTATTGTCTCCTCTGTTTTTAGATTTGAGTGCTTGAAATCGCCTGCTACATTAAAGGTACCATCCGACTGGGCAGTTTGTTGCTTGCTAATAGCAGCCTGCAGCTCTTCCAATGCTAGTTTAGCATTAGCATCCGGTGGTATGTCGGTTGCAGTAGCAACAAAAGATGTAAACTCCCAAGGCAAGTAAAAAGGCCTGCACTTAATCATCAGGTACTCTAGATTGGTTGAGCAGTGACTCCCGGGTATGTTAGTGTCTGTACATCATGCTTTGTTTACATAAATGCACAGGCCACCTCCTCTGGTCTTACAGGAATCAACCGCTATTCAGTCAGATCTGAAGACACCGCGTCCCTCCAGCTCAATTACGTTGTCGAGTATTTTGTTGTGTAGCCACGTTACTGAGAAAATCATGACGCTGCAAATCTGTAATCCTTTTTTGTGAGGTGATTCTTCATTATATTTCGTCCATTTTGTTCGCCAGAGACCGTACGTTAGCGAGGAAAAGGCTAGGTAGTGAAAGCTGATGGGGGGGTTAGCATTAGCCTAGCCCGGAGGCCACCCCGCTTTCCTCGTCTTTGTTTAAGGTCTTTACGCCGCCTTTGTGCAATTCCTGTCAGCGGTATAGTTGGTGTCTCCCGGGATGTCTTTGCAATCTCCAGTGGAAGTTGGAAGTTGTAAAAAACAGATGCAATAATTTATTTTTACCAACCTTTTAACGGACAACCTGTCGTCATCAGGTTATAATATTACAAACGTTTGCATTTCCAAACCCCATTCACATGGCAATTAAGGTGGATTATTTATAAGGTCTGTTATATGTAGAACTGACCCACTCTTCTCTCTCCCTATCCTTCTGTCTAGGGGGCCGAGTCCTGTTCCTAATGGTGTGGTTAAACCTGGTGCCTCGAGGAGTGGACTGCTGTCCGGCCAGATGTGTATGTTACAGTGAGCCGCGGCCCACTGTGGCCTGTCAGCAGCAGGGACTGTTGTACATCCCCACCGAAATCCCGGTGCGGAGCCAGCGGATATTCCTCCAGAGCAACAAGCTGACCGTGGTCCGTTCCACAAGCTTCAGCTCCGTCCACAACCTGACCGTCCTCTGGCTCTACTCCAACAACATCAGCCACATCGAGGCCGGGGCCTTCTATGGCCTCGAGCGGCTGGAGGAGCTGGACATTGGGGACAACAGCAACCTGAGGATCATCAGCCCCACGGCCTTCAGGGGTCTGTCCAAGCTCCACACACTCCATCTGCACAGGTGTGGCCTGTCCGAGTTACCGGTGGGTGCATTCAAGGGACTCTTCTCTTTGCAGTACCTCTATCTGCAGGACAATAACCTGCTTGCCCTACATGACAACACATTCCTAGACCTAGTCAACCTTACCTATCTGTTCCTGCACAACAACAAGATCAAGACCGTGTCAGATCACATGCTGCGCGGCCTCGTCAGCCTCGACCGCTTACTGCTACACCAGAACAGAGTGATCTATGTCCAGCCGAGGGCGTTCAGCGACCTGAGGAAGCTGACAACGCTATTCTTGTTCTACAATAACCTGACGGTGCTGACTGGGGAGACCATGGACCCATTGGTGTCTCTCCAGTACCTTCGCCTCAACGGGAATCAGTGGGTGTGTGACTGTCGGGCTAGAACCCTGTGGGACTGGTTCAAACGCTTCAAGGGCTCCAGCTCGGAGCTTGAGTGCAATGCCCCCATAGAGTTGTTTGGTAAGGACCTGAAACGGTTGAAGAGTGCTGATCTGGAAGGGTGCGTGGAAAGTCCCCAGATCCAAACCCAGCTCTTCAGCTCCAAACCCAGGCCCGGGAAATTCGCCTCCACGGAAAACCCTCTGGGCGATGGAATTCCCAAGTGCTGCCTTTCGGAAAATGATAAATCTTCTATTATCTCCGGTAAAACCATTCCGGACCCCTCATCCTACAACAGCCGCCAGATCACAAACAACCCTCTCAAAGAGAAAGAGAACATATCCAAGACCAAATTCAGAGAGCAGGAGCGAACAAAAAATGAGACAATCCGGAATAAGCAAAGTCTTAACGACGGTCCTTTGGGGACACTGTCCAACAACCTTGACCAGTCCTTAGTCCAACTGGAGGATCTGGAACCTTCTACCGCTCCAACTAGGAAGAAAAAGAAGTGCACTAAAAAGCCCAAATCTGACACACATTGTCTCAAAGGCCATGGATCTACCATGCAGGCTGCAGTGAGCTTTCTTTTCATGTCCATAATCTGGTTCTCGTTGGCCATGTCTTAGGACCTTTGGGCCTGGGATGGGATCACATGCTAAATAAACTCTCCTATTGTTATCAATGCTTATGACAATGATGCAGAATATATCTGCAGCAAAATCTGCCCTTCACTAACAGCCCAGAGACTGATAACCAAGAAGGTCAGATTTGGACCCATCGTCAGGGTGACAACGACTACCGATAATAAAGAAATCAACAAAATGGATGCCTTTTACAGAACACGTCAGATCTATTGTATATATTAAATTGGTGCCCGAAATTGTTTGTTCTGTATGTACTTTACTGTACTGTGTTTAAGCTACACCACCCTGGAGATTCTCCTGAATCCTTTTGCCCTTTCAAAAAGCTTTTACTGCAGACACAGTGACTGCTGAGACAGACCACTGAAAAAAAACCCACAAAAAAAACAACAATGAAAGAACATGAATTCCAAGGACCAGCCAAACGCACAAAAATAATGTTTGGGAGTCTGTTTGTTGATAAAAGAAATGTTTACCCCGCCTCCCCCCTATTATTTATTCAAAAAGTGACGCATTTGTTGGGTACTGTTATGTTTTTTATGTTTATAAGTACTTGAGTAAAGACAAATGTTTATTATCTCCCCAGTTTGAGTTCTGTTTCGTTTCATCACAAAATGGGTACGGGTAGCATTGGCTAAAGAATGCTGTCCAAATGTTTCACAGAGATTGCAAAGGAATCATAGATATGCATTTTATTTTACTTGTGTACAAGTATAAATATATTATAAATAAAAGTTCTCCTTTTATATAGCTGGTTGGTTATGGATGTGTGATTATTCTTAGGCAGTAGACGTGGATTCAGTAGACATGGATGTGTACTGTTCAAGAAACATGCCACTAATTCCACACATAACTGATTCAGAAGCATCACACATCATTCATAACTGCAGATCATATTTGACTTCTGGAAACTACGAATATGTAATAGACACTAAATTAAAACAAGTTTCTGAATTCCTAGGCACATAGCCAAGCGGAACCTGAATGTATATTTTCTGAAGGACACAGTGAAATCATGTGGATATTAAAGCGGGACATTTCTTCTTGAACTTCCTACTCTGGTGTTACATCACCATTCACCATACAAAACGACAACAATGCTGTGTTTAGCTATTTTAAGGAGGTATGTGATAAATATCTGTCCCATAATGCTATAAAAAGATAACTCGGATAAAAAACAACAGTCTGTGTCACCTCACATTACACTTCATCCAGGCGTACGGTAAGTAGATGATAATCTCTCCCCCAGTGAATAAACAACGGCAGGTCAGGCAGGGACAGACTGGGACAAGAAACAGCATTTTTAACACACCAGCATGCCCTGAGGCGCATGCTATAGCTATTTTCCTCTCCCTTTGAGGTCCCAAATTGATAGCTAGGCTCGCAAGGCTAAAGAAGGACCAGCTTATCTGGCATTTGTCCGAATTGCCCCGTGTCCAGTCCACTTCTGGGCCAGGCCAACTGCAGCATGGCAGGTTGATTGTTTGTGGCTGGTCACCAACTACGTCGTCAGACCTGACCTGATCTTAAACCCTGTTGCGTCGGTGCTCCACATTTTCTTCTCTTTTCAGCCCTCCATGGAATACAGATGGACGTTGCCCAGGTTAGTGACAATCTGGCCACTGCATGTGTGTGGTGTGTGTGCGTGTGTGTGTGTGCATGGCCTGGTCTAAGCCTGTGTGAGCTTACTCATGAATAAGAGCCCATTCATCTGCAGCAGAACTGCACTGCATCAAACTGCCCTGTGACCACATTTCATCTTATTTCTCCCTTTCACTCTCCGTTGCTTTCGCTATTTTTTCTTTCGGTGGGCTAAAGGCAGCATGTTCCCTTGTGATGTTTAAAAAGAAAAACCTTTTTCGTCAACAGGCCTGCCCTACATGCTTTTGTTATGACCTCTAAAAGCCATTTCATTCTTTGCTTTTTCTGGTCTAATGTCAGTCATCGAAGCTGATAAGTCTGTGAAGAATTGGCCTGCACTTAGACCTTTCATCGATATGCTTTGGTGTGACCTCAAAAAAAGCTATTTGAAATGATTCACACACACTTACTTGCACATCTCCTATCGATAATACCTTCAGCATGACTACGAAAACTGTTTGAAAAAGATCAACACAGAATAATGGGGCATGAATGTCAATTCCTAATAACTGTACCAGTGTTTCTAAAATAATATTATGCCCTATATCTTCCGTTCAAACTAACTGCTGGATTATGACACGTATATGTGAAGCCTCAGGGCAACTGACAGGAAGATAAAATAAGGTTCATGTGTATTCATATGTTCACATGCATGCATGCTATTAATTAACTGTATTAATTATTCAATGCAAAGAATAAACTGTCTGAATACACAAAGAAACCAGTGTGGATAGGGTTATATAACAGAAACATTGTTATGTATTCATAACACATCCGATATGCTCATAAAGTACAATTATAATGTATAATTTGAATGTCATCTGTGGACTCATTCCGAGGTATTTTGACAGCAGCCTTTAGCAAACCAAAAATATTTGCACATTCATCTGCTCGAATTAACTCAAAGGCAGACATTCTGCACCAAGTTAAGGTAAAATCCTGAATTCATTTCACCCAGGAAGCGAGACACCGAATTAGAAAAAGCTGAATTCCTTGAGCGTCACATTATCGTTTTCTGACCCTGGAAAGTAAATGAATACTAAGATGACTAATGGGCAGCCTTAGGGTTATCGATCTGGAGGGGGTAAATACTGAAAACACAAATGCTCTCCCCTACTGACCCTATGACCTGCTTTTCCAAAGAGTGCATCCACCAGCCGTGGATTCAAATAATGTTTGAAATCTTTCAAGAAGTATAGCTGGGCTTCGCTAAGCCTGTCTGGCAAAACATGTCGGTCTCAAAAGTAGAATTCGTTCCAATCTGACGATCCAGGCAGGTTAAATAGATGGTCATATTATTACTTAAAAGGTTTTGAACTCGGGTGTGGAGATACAGTATTTGGAGCAAGTAGAAGGCATAGTCATTTTTTGGCTTAGCCTATGCTCTCCTGTCGATCCTTGCAATGTAATCAGCAGCGTATACAAAGCAATCCCCTCAGCCTGTCCAACTCCTCCCTCAGAGAAGGCCTTTCACTCAGAATTTGTATTTTGGTCAACCGTAAGTGACTGAAACTTGCAGGTTGCGAGATAGAAGAGAGTTGATGAGCTGAAGCCACGGCCCCATTTGGCATAGCAAGAAAAGTCAGACTTGAGCGTGTACAGCGTCCTGCAAAGGAATCCTTCCACTGCCTGGAAATGAATCTCACCTCACAGGCTGTTTAAAATAACACATATGGGCTTATATAGGTGATGTAATGACATTGGATGAGCGAAGGTCAAGGATATTGCTCATTGCGTATTTGTTGCAAAAAAGAAACAAACATCTTTGTTCACATTTTAGTTTATTGTCATTTCCATTACTTGAGAGAACTCTCTTCCTTTTACTTCAAGTTCAATTCAAGTGTATCTTAGTCTGGTGGGGCTATAAATGTTAAAGGTGTTATATGTAGGATTTCTATAAGAAATGCTGTAATCTAAGAATGTGTCCATAATGACTCTGCAGTAATTGTCGAATAAACACTATCATTCGAAAAAACTGCTTTGCAGTACTTATTTCTGTGACTCCGTATGCAGTCAAGCAAGCTTGACACCTGGCACACGTAAAAGAGTTGACATTTTTGTGATAATGTTATTAGGCATTCCATGAGCAGGTGTGGGCCCATAATGTGATTGTGGATTGGTTGTAATGGACACTAGGAAGTCCTTGTTGTTTTTCCGGGGTGGCACCATGGGAGGTCGCAAGTAGGGATTGGCGCAGGGTCTTGTCAGTCGAGAGCAATTGGGTAGGTATTTGATGGAGGCACACCCCCCAGCTGAGCATCTCGAAGTATGTGAGATGTAGTGCTTTACATCATGTTCTTCATTGCCATGTCAGTCTGTCATTTCCCATGTGTAGTGCCCTCGTCTATGGGCACGCTTGTTTGGGGATCTCATACTATGCTAAGGTGGCTGTATTAGCTGGTTTAGATAGTTAGTGTTTGTCACTGTGATATGGCGTCATGCCTTGTCAGTTTATGCATCTTGGTGGCAGGATAATGGTAGTGTGCATATCAAGTGCAGTCTGTTTTGGGGCTCAGTGTTGCTGATGTGGCCGAAAGGTCATGTACTCTTATAATATTAACCCGGCACAGCCAGAAAAATTTAATGTTAGAATAGACAATAAAGCCATTCTAGATTTCCAAATGTGTGACGTTCTAGACTGCCCTGGTCATGTTCAGGGATGGGCAGTATTTATGATACATGTATTTAAAATATGTATTGCTACAATTTTTTTCAGTTAATTTTATGTTTTGGTGTTCGTTTTACTAGGCTAAATCGTTTACCAATTTACATAATGTTCTAGCTAAGCATTTGATCCAAGTTGCAGCCCTCAGAGTTAACGTTAGTTTGCTACTTACAGCCTATGTTAAGTTTTTGTCGGATGTGCACGCAAAAAATAATAATAAAGCATTTCAGTGTTGTACAACATTATAATGCGATAATATGGTGGAACTTGTTAAATTCACACACGTGTGCCTCGTTGTCATTAACACTCACTCAATCACACGCTTACTCTCACCCACACTCACACATAAGTTTGATTGTTTTTGGTAGAACTTTTGAACTGTTTTGGAATACCTGGTCTGTAGTATTCTCTATTGTAGTATTCTCTATTGGAGTTTAAGTAAATGTTCTTGCTACACTAATAATGTGTTTGTGTCCTCTATACCTATATTCTGAGGCTCTCAATAGATTCAATGGTTGGAGTTGTGTTAATACTCCTTGATAAGTTCTGTTGCTACTTTCTGATTATGTTTCTGACTACATTTAGAATCAAAACATATTGGTCATTTAATAATTGTTGAAAAAGTGCTTAAATGTTTGTTTTCAACTTCCAAATAGGTGTCCAATGATTAATAAATAAATAATTGATTGCTAAATGATTGTATCCTAATTGCAGGCCCAGTCCCCCAGGGGGGCAAAAGGGGGCATTGCCCCCTCAGGTAGAAAGTTGTGCCCCCTCAGTTTTGTTTCCCCATATACACAGCCGATCATATATGAATTTGATCCGGTCCGATCGTCATAGTCAACATCATACGATCATCTCAGATCAACGCTTATCAATTGCCTTCACATGCACATATACATTTCTAAATTTTTCGTCTTGGGGGGGGGGGGGTTGCACTGTGATTAGACACGCCCCCTCATTTATACAATATGCACCCTCAGTCATGTCATCCTGGCACCGGCCCTGCCTAATTGAAGTTGCTGTTTAGTAGGATCATGATTTTGCATACCATTGCATGAATGACTGCCACAATTTATTATTATACACTGATCAAAAAATTAAGGGAACACAATCATCACAGTATAACACCAAGCAAATTAAACTTCATGGGATATCAATCTGTCCAGTTTGGAAGCAGAAGCAATTGTGAATCAATGTCACCTGTTTTGGTGCAAAAGAAAATGAAAACAGGTACACTGGAGAGGCAACAGCAAGACAACCCCGAGGAAGGGAATGGTTTTGCAGGTGGAGGCCACAGACAATTGCTCTCCTTATCCTTCCTGATTGATTATTGACTGATTCTTCTCTAGTTTTGCATTTTGCTAGTGTCCTTGTCACTACTGGTAGCATAAGGCGGTACCTGCAGCCCATTCAGTTTGCCCAGGTAGTCCAGCTCCTCTAGGATCGCAAGAAGGTTTGCTGTGTCTCCCAGTACAGTCTCAAGAGCGTAGAGGAGATACCAGGAGATTACACAAGGGGAGCTAGACAGGGCCGTAGAAGGGCATCATCCCAGCAGCAGGACCGGTATCGGCTCCTTTGTGCGAGGAGGAACAGGAGGAGCACTGCCAGAGCCCTACAAAATGACCACCAGCAGGCTACTGTTGTGCATGTTTCTGACCAAACTGTCAGAGACAGACTCCATGAGGGTGGCATGAGAGCCTGACGTCCTCTGGTGGGAGCCCAGTACCATGCAGCTCGATTGGCATTCGCCAGAGAACACCAGAATTGTCAGGTCCACCATTGGCGCCCCATTCTCTTGGTCTGGAGAGGCATATCCTTGGAGGGTCACACAGACCTCCACGTGTTAGCCAACGGTACCCTGATTGCTGTTAGGTACCGTGATGAAATCCTCAGACCCATCGTCAGACCTTATGCTGGTGCAGTGGGCCCAGGGTTCCTCCTGGTGCAGGGCAATGCCTTGCCTCATGTGGCCAGAGTATGTAGGCACTTCCTGGATGACAAAGGCATTGATGCCGTTGACTGGCCCTCATGTTCCCCAGACCTGAATCCAATTGAGAATCTCTGGGACGTTATGTATCGTTGCATCTGCCGCTGCCAAGTAGCACCACAGACTGTCCAGGAGCTCACTGATGCCCTGATCCAGGTCTGGGAGGAGGTCCCCCAGGTCACCATCCGCCATCTCATCAGGAGGATCTCCAGATGTTGTCGGGAGTGCATACAGGCATGTGGGGGCCATACACACTACTGAGTCACAATATGAGTTGCTGTGTTGAAATTCATGCAAGTTAGAACAGCCTGAGATTTCAATTGTTTACTTTGATTTTCGGTGTGAGTCCAGCCCTCAGTCGGTTGGTGGTTTTGGTTTCCATTGACCGTTGTGACGTTCAGTTCACTTTGTTCGGATTACACAATATCCAGTAAAGATTTTGATCTTTAATAAATTTCCTTCATCGATGTGTGATTTAAGTGTTCCCTTAATTTTTTTGAGCAGTGTATTTATGATTAACAATCAAATTATGAATTACTTAGAAAATAGTTGCTATGAATAAAGGTTCCATCAGTTGTCTTCTTATGAATGACTTGTTTTGAGTCAGTGTTGCTGATGCAAAGTAGGCCCTTCATTACCAAACACCAAGTAACTAAATTAGGATACAATTATGAGTCATTAGCAAACTGTTAGTTAAACATTAAACCGTTGGTTCCTTTAAAACTAACCTTCATCTGATCATTATTTCACTATGATACAAACGGCTGGTTTCTAACAGTTCACACAAGAGTTTGTTAACACTGGGCTAAGGTTTAACCCAAGGCTAAGGATTCACAATTGTATTCCTAAGCCCTGGGCTAAGAGACAAATGCGACACAATACCATTTTACATACCATGATAAGCTGCAAATGTTACGTTCTCTCTAGCATGCGAATAATGCTAGAGAGAACGTAACATAAAGCTAGCATATTTGCTAGATTTACGTCCAAAGCAAGCTGCATTAACTACTTGGCTAAGATGTTGCAGGTATAATGAAACGATGAAAGTTCGCATTGAAAGGACCAAAAAAGAAATACATTGTAGATGTTGGTTACGGCGCATGTCAAGAGTGTATGTAAATTAAGTGAAAGGGCAGGTTTTAGACAATAGAAGTCCTATGGTTTTGTTCTTGACCCTGTTTCACACTGGTTATTTTGTCAATGTGTTTCTGGGGCTAGCCCTGAAAAGTCAGTTCTAACCCTGCTCCAGAGCAGGGCCAGCTAGCCCTAGGCTAAGGGTGGTGCTAGCCCAGTTCAAAATATCCAATTGTGAACACTTGCTTAGCCCAGGGCTTAGGAGGCTCTTAGACCTAGGCTAAGGTGCAGTGTGAACACGCATACACAGTATATACATCAATTGCCGGGACATGGGAAGCTCACACATGCTGTTTGCCAGTGGTTTTAGTTGTTTTGGGAGATCGGTACCTCGTACCTTGCTTATTGATAATGGAGATTGCTATTAATGATAATATGTTGTTGATATTGTTATTAGTAGTATTGTATACCCATGTGATGGCAGTGAGTTACCCCAGAGCAGAACCTAAAGGGAAGGGCATAGTTCTCCAATAATGGTTAAAGAAATACGTGGTGTTTTCTGAACTGTATTAATTATTATAACTAATGTTACAATTCATTAGAATTTGCTAAATGTATCATATGAGTTTGGATTGGGACTTAACTGTTATCGCTCCACTTCCCCAGGATCATTTATGACATTGCAATACAATCCCTGATTGATGCTGTTTGGCATTGCATTTTTATAGCACTTTGCTTGAAGTTATTTCTAGTTCATAGTCATTTCCAAATGTTTTTCATACAGAAAATCTGTATTTATTCCTGGTTGCATTGAATACAGAGTAAAATTTAATGTTTTCAAGAAAAATCCAATTTATCTGCAGTCCAGACATGCAATGTTTAAAGATTATTTTTTAACATTCAATAAAAGTGACATGCTTATAATTTTTCATGCATATTCTATTTGACTCTCCACATCTCCTTCACAGAACAGTACCCTTTGATCATGAGTAATAAGACATTTTTCTCAGCCTCACTGAATGTGATTGAAATATCTGAGTTTTTGGCTCCGGGCGTCGGCTTATATGAAAATGTTTATGCTGCACACCACTCCCCGCTGAAGGACCTCAGACATAAAGAAGGCTAAAACAGTTGCTTGCCTTTTGGTCTGCATGCTAACAATCTTTCTATGAAACAAACATATTTGCATGTAGATACACGCACTGTTCAGGACACGCACACATCACAAAAACTCACAGAGTCATCCTGTAAGGAAAGGACATGGAGATGTTCAGTGGTGGCAACTCCAGCGTTTACATGTCCTTTCCTCGCTCAGATTTACAAACACGTTATTTCTGTCTTTTTTTATGTAATCCAGAGATGAGAGGACACACTGTACTCTGATAATGGCTTCACAGGACTCAGTATATAATTATTACACCAATGTCGCTGAGCTGACATTTTCCAGAGCACAGAGAGTCAAAAAGCACAGGGCACTGTCCATCATAACGGCTGCCTAGGGTGATGCTCAGCGAACAGATGGTTCATCAATGTCACCCTTCTCCTCTTCGACGGCCTCACGGTATGGCACGGTAGAATATGCAACCTCATTTAAATACCTTGTGAGCATTTGACACATTCGTGAACATTTGCTGGGATCACTCATTTGCTGGGAAGGTAAATCCATTAACCTTCACCAGTTCTTTGTCTGGTGAGACGAGATAGGAAGCTAATAGGGAATATATAGGGCATGGGGGTAAATTCATATGAGCATATTTTAAGGTTGTGACATCAGAGACCATCTATCCACCAACTCATTCTCAATGTGGCTTACAGATTAGAAGAAAATTATTAACAATATAAACAACAATAAAATGGCTTCTGTTGCTGTGGTGTAATGCAAAAGAATTCTAGCTGGGACTGCAAACCGAAAGTAAGGTCTCTGCTGCATATCTGCAGATGGGCACGGAGAAACTGCCATGCTTCCTTTGAAATGAATGAAAGCGGCTACGACAAGTCCAAATGCAGCATCCACATTTAATAATTGCTGAGGTTGGACTGTCAATGGCTGACACACTCTTCTGTTTTGTGAATTGAAATGCCATAATAATAGCTATTTCAAAACATATTCCCATAGTAAAAGCAAAACGTCATAGCAAATTGCCAGAACAGTTCCATTCATGGATATGTTAATAGCATGTGTAATTTAATCAAAATACAGGAAAATAATTTTTAATAATTTCTGGAGCATGACACCATTTCTGCTGGGCTTCATTAGTGTAATGGACGTGTAAATGCAAAATTTTTAACTTAATGTGTTTGAAACCCCCCCTGCATATTTATATTCCACACATATTGTTCAGGTCAATTTGCAAATGTTTTCTAAATGGTTTATAGCTACCAATGGGTCATTAGTTAGTGATTGTTAAGGTAGGATAATTCCTGACTTTACTTAAGAGGACACAACATAATTAACTAATGGTGAAGTATCAGTTATTAATGGTTTATAGCCACCAACGGATCATTAGTTAGTCATTGTTAAGGTAGGATTATTCATCACTATGAATAATTGTGATGAATAACACAAAATTCATCACAAAATAATTACCTAATAGTGAGGTATCAGTTATAATGCTTTATTCCAGCTCAATGTTAGTTAGAACACTAGAGATAGCACATAATCCTCCCTTCAAGAATGACAGGATTTACTGAAAGTGTAGGCTATGAAGACAATTTGTAAAACAACCAATCTGGACACATGTACAGGATGAAGGAAGAGGTGAGTAATGTAATTTCAGTGGAAGTGGAAACAGGCAAGTCTTACGCAAGAAATGAACAATCACATCAATCAGTCAATCAAATGTAGTCTTGTCAAGCCCTTTTTACATAAGCATTCACAAAGTGCTTATACAGCAGTTATTTTGTACCTACGTGTAAAAAAAAAACAGAACTAGCTAATCGCTAACCCTTACAGTGCAACAATTGCAAAGATCCTAAACAATACAGTTCCACAATTCTATTATATTTAACCTAGGACATTGTCGGGAGTGTTTTTTTCGAAAATTAAAATCTTGAGGAGTACAGCAGGCCTACAGTAAAAAAAGGTTTTTTTCAAAGGAATGCACCAACATCATGGCATTTTAGTTAGTTATAAAATGACGATGCCGTTCCAACCCTTTATGTACTCTAACAGGCAAGTAATCGAACTGTATCGAAATTCCCAGGGTACGTTTGTACTTTACCGACATGGAAAACAGGGTAAATGATGAGAAAGAAAACATGGCTTTTCCTTCAAGAGTTACGAGAATGAGCAGGTGTTTGGATCGTAAATCCCAAATCACACTACATACGAACGTCAACTGCATCATTATTGCGCGCGTAATTTTGAAATTGTCAGTTCACATTAGGCGCGCCACTACTGCAAACATTGTTCTTTATTTAGCTATACTGACACCTTGCTAGGAACTTGTTGGAATTCGCGGTGAAAATTATTTATCATGGCTAAGTGAGTGGTCTACAATTTGTAATAAACATAATTTGATGATTAGATAGCTTTTAACAGGGGTAATATTAACAAAAGTATCGTCAGTTTAATAATTAACAGCTCAACTACAGCCTATTGTAGGCTACTGATTGGATTTACACATATCTACAGCAGTTGACTGGACAGCAATTTCTAATTTTAGGCAAACAGCGTTCCGGTTTCTTCTTTAGGGCATGCCACATACATTTTCATGACGTAGTCCAATGTGCGATTTGTCTGTTCCTGCACTTATTTTATCTGAAGTCAAGCGCTGCACATCCTAAATGTTCTACTTGAAATGGCTACTACTGTCAAGCTAGCTGATGCATGCGACACAATTTAGCTCAAATTTACAAACTATGATATGCAACCAAAAGTAAATATTCACGAGATGATCTGGGCAGTACTGAAGAAAATGCTCGCCAAATAATTTCCTTCCTTGGTAGGGCACACTGAGTATATTCTGTTCTATATGAGCTCATTCAAGAGTTGCACGGAGACGCGAGAAAATATGCTTGGTTTCTAATTTTAAGTGCGCGATTCGTGTGAAATGTCCTTGAACAGTCCCAACGCAAAGTGACCACATCTCTCTGCCCCCTACTGGCCAATGGTGGTAAGTGTCCTTCAATATATGTAATTTATCCCCATTTCAAACAATACATAACCCCAAATGCAACCATACATTTTGTGTGCGTCACACCAATTTGAAGACGCAAGTAGCCAGCCTACCTTATTAACAATGGTGAATAAAGTAATAAAGTAATATTGTATATTACTCAGCCTACATACCATCAACATTAAATAATTACAGTACAAACTGTGTTCTAGCAAATAACGACATGAGTTTATGTCCGGTGTCCACATGAACCAATTACACTACACAATGTTGGTTAATGCATTTGTTAATCAATAATAATGTAATATCATTATTAACCGTTTGTTAATGTCTTTGTTCACAAAGTTGGGGAGTACATGTAACCCTAACCCAACTAAAATTGTGTAATCGGATTACAGATACTTTTGAAAAAATGTATTACTTCTTGGATTACTTCAGTTGAAAAAGAATAGGTGCCTGAAATAATTATGACAAGTTGCATGTTTGATTTTTTTTATTTAATGTTTTAAAAACATGTTATTTGAACCCAAATAACTATTGCGCGCCTCAGTTGTTGTGTGTGATAATCATGGTGCAAAGGTGGGCGCGCCTAACCAGATTAGTGACCGATTAAGTTTAATTTTCTCAGGTTTTGGTTGGCTGGATAGCTGGAAAAACAGAGTATATGTACGATAATATTAGCCAACCCATATAAAATGTGATTTAGTTACCTACTATTGACGCATCTTTCTCAGAACAATGATAGGCGATAGGCCTACCTGGTGTTTATCTTTTTCAGACAAGTATTGTTTAGAATATTAGGCAACTATTTGTTAGATAGCTGTAACATGGCATTGCCTTCAAGATAAAACATATGGAATTGATCACGATATTTGAGGAGAAAAGGTGTGTCGGGAAGCACTCTGCCAAAGGATAATGATTTGCACTTGACGCAGCCACCTCAACTCCATAGGCCCTATAGTTAGGCCATGTGATTCTGCTTGCTTTTTATCTCTGAAAATTGCGTTCATTGGTTATCATTAGCTGCTGACGATGCTGATTATAAGCTAAGAGTGCGGGTGTATAATCACAGTTTATTTCTATATTTTGCGATTTGAAAATCCATTGCTGGTGGACCTAATAGTAATCGCATGTTACGTTCGCGCGGGTGAAACTTATTTGTGTGCTTATATGGTGTTCAACATTGCGAACGTGCATTGGCGTGCCTGGGGTGTCTGCAACGTTTTGACATTGTTGGTGGTTGTGGAGCAAAATATTAGACTACTGCAGATTTAGTGGGTTATGTTCAGATAAAAAGTCAGATTCTGGAAGGTCAAGGATTATTGGATTAATTAATGACTGAATATCTGACAGATCTTTAGCGTGTAATGTAGGCTGGAGATGTAGCCCAATTATATTGAAGTAGAAAGCAGTGGTTTAGAAACCATTTCCAAAGGCACTGCACATAACCCATAAGGTAAAATGCAAATTCCGTTTTTGGCCAGCTATATAAACTCTAACTTTGATTGATCCCGCAAAAGGTGTTCAATTGTTTATAGGATATTCCTATTTGTCCTCTAATACCTCTTAATATGAAAGTAATCTAAACGTAATTCAGATTATTAATCAGATTACGTTACTGAGTTTGAGTAATCAAAAAGTTACGTTACTGATTAGAAATGTGGACAGGTAACTTGCAATGTGGATAGGTAACAGCCTATTTTTTGCATACAGTATCCTTGTAAATTATAATTTATTATTATTCAGCTCATTGGACAGGGGAGGTGTAATATTCAACAGGAATAATCCCATGAACCTTTATAGAGATGAGCTCTTAATAATTTCTCAATCAGTTAGGGATTTTGGAATGTAGAGTGGCAATTTGTTCTTTATCCCAATTCCCCAGATTAATAACCTATTTCAGAGTGATTCCTACAAATTAGGGACACAGCGTACCGCTGAAAAGCTGGAGAATGAGGCGGCAGAGGCTTTTGGAGTAGATTAGACTGATATGCTTTTGCACTAGATTAGGTTGATATCCAATAGGATCTGACCATTTTCACCTCATGAAACAGCCACAGCAGAACTGGTACATCTAATGATCCATCTTAGCACGATTAAAAATAATACCTCTCGCACACACAAACACACATACCTCCAATGACTGGGTACCTGCCAGGGAGCAGAGGAATCAGTGCAGCTGGGAATCTCTCACAGCTGTAAATCCTGTTGAAGCAGGTTGGCACCGTGCAAAGTCGCATAGTCATCAGGCAAACAACTCACATGGCATGAAACATACATTTACACTGACATTTCAGTCTTTTAGCAGACACATTTATTCAGAGTAACTTCCTCTTAAATCTGCTCTGAACCAGATGCCTGAAAGTACATCTGGGGTCGGGACCTAAACCATGACACCACGCATGCTGAATGCGCTGATGAGTAGACTAATTCCTGCCAACAGAAACTTGATGTTTTAAGAGGGATAAAAGAAAAAAAAAAATTTCGGCCTTTTAAGGTAACGCTACGGCGCAACGGGCCGTTATTTTAAGGCCATTAATTTCTAAATTCCTATTATGTGATTGTAAGTTGAAATGTATAGAAGAAAAACGTTTTTAAAATGTATGCATTTCATCTGAATTTGCCTCCAGTACCCAGGGAATAAAGGTTATAATATTATGTGGAAAAGTGGAATGGTTTCTAGGATTGTGCTAGATTAACATATTATGTATTGTGGAGACATCTTCATGGGAATAGGATGCCTGAACAAGGAGGAATGACAGATGCAGGCCCAGGATGTACCTCTGGGGCACAAGTGGACATGTCCAATTCTTAACACTTCCCTGCTGCCAATTTTCACTCTCTAATGGAGCCTAGCATGTTTTGGAGCAAAGAGGTCTGAAATAGAGTTCCTGGTGACAGCCTGGGTTGTACTATGCTAATGCCTAACCACACTGTGGGATTTAAATAATTCTCTACAATTCTGTTAGTCCATTAGGTTAGCTATAAAAATATTAAATGAAACAAATGTTTTACATGAGCACTAAATAGCAGTATTTTGTGATTAATTACATAACATTATTTTAATTAAGGTACATTTGTTTACACTTGGCCGTACATAAATATTTGTTTATTTTAAAAAGCAATAGAATTGCAGGTATACTATGCCTTCATTGAGAGAGGCAGAAACACAAACTGATTTACATCAGAAGGTTCTTGATAGCTTTTCCGCCATAAACTAAATCAAATGGTCACTGTAACATTGAGTTGTTAATTCTCTTAATGTTGTATTTGGCCTACTCCCTCTTATCATTGTCAGACGGAATAAAGATCTGCTACTACAACGTTTTACAATGATGACGCACACATTGATGGGTTACTATTCTTGTGAGGACTTCACTGGAACCTAAAATCTAAAAATGTCTTACCCTAACCATAAAGAGGTTATTATTGTTCATTTACCAGCTAGAATGCTTAGAGCACATTCTTATTTACAACAACGACCTTGACACAATTAGGTTTAACTGTCATGCTCAGGAACAGAACCCTAACCTTACACCCAAAACCTTAATCTTAAACCTAATCTAAACCTTAACTCCAAATCCTAACCCTAAACACAAATCTCTTACTCTAATTATAACATTTAACCAAAATTTAATCCTAACCCTAAATTTGAGCCCAAGCCTAAAATAGCCTTTTCTGCAAATGAGGGCAAGCTATAAATGTCCTCACATTGCCAATTTTCCATGCACCTTACTATATCACTACTGTATGCAGTTTATCTTAGAAGGACATCTCTTTGAGTAGAACATCACTTTTCAGTGCTTAGTCAGTGTTCAAGTTATTAGTTTTTAAGCTATAGCTAAATAGAGATGTTTGTTATCAAACCAAAAACTAGTGACTTGAGACATAATTTTAACTATTTTTAACTTTCATAACCTTCATAAATTGTGCATGAACCCTCATAGAAAGAGTGAGTATTGCTTCAGAAATACTGGGTGTAACTTTTAATAATGTTAAAAAGAAGCTTGGTATGTAATGCTAAAGAATCTGTGCTAAAACAAGTGAGCTTAAAAGGTTCCATTCAGTGAGGAATTTGAAATGTGATTAACAACATTACAGAAATGCATTTCGATAAACATGTAATGCATTTGCACAAATATTAAAGTGTTTATGTTTTACAGCCCTAAGAGAGTTTACATTGATAATAATGTGGATTAACCAAAGGAAATATGAGGTCTTTGAAATGAACAGCATTTGAGACCCTTTTGAATAAAAACATGTACCTTTACCCTCGAAAATTATCATTAAATAATCATGATGTAATCCTGATTTTTATCAAATCAGCCCATGGTTGAGATCAAGTGTGGTAGTTGATATATACATTTTATCCAATATTAATTTTAGCTTAGGTGCCACAATCTAAGCACCGATTTTGCCTGCTATTTCATGCTCATTGTAACATAGATTTCTGTTGAGTTGCTGTCTGTCCTGTTTGCAGTGCGATAGGGGAAAGCTGTGCTTTGGGTGAAAGTAAAATGCCAGGTGCTCTGTTCAAAGGCCATGGGTGATGTCTGGTCAAAACAAAGCTGCCGTATTTAACACATGGGTTCATTTGAATGTGAGGTGAATGCACCCCCCCCCCCCCC